>JASDQU010103874.1:23396-35517 GCA_032191745.1 Picea mariana | reverse complement strand
CTCCACAGATCAGGGATCTGCTGATGAAAACAAGAATTCGAGCACAACAGCCTCCTAAACTTGAATGTTCCTTCCCTTATTCTTCTCAATGAGCTAACAATTGACCCAGATTATGGAGCACTCCTTCAGAGGGGTTCTCAGAGCGTTGTAGCGCTCCTTGGCAGACCTTAGGGAAGCGCCAGCGCTCTTAAGATGAGCAGTGCTCCTCCAAAAGGGTCTAGGGAGTTTTATAATGCCCCCTAAGACATTATAGGGGAGCGCCAGCGCTTCTGCAGCTGCATTAGGGGAGCGTTCCCTCTCCAAACCTCAGTTTGAGAGCTCCTTTCAGGTGTCAAGATTCTTTTGATTCCAATGAACCAGTTCTCTTCCTTCAAATGGGTCATATGATGTGCCATAAGTGCTTCCTTAGTGTCGTTATCATGGAATCATGTCTGAACTCTGTTTGTGACACTAGTAATCAACTTGCGACACTTGCGAAAGCTGACAGGAAGATGCGACACTGACGACGATTAATAGGGACAATGTGACACTTATCCATCTGAGCAATTTCGACGTGTAACAGCAAGTGCTACTGAAGTTTTTGCAGGGACTCTGCCAAGCACCAATGCCGCTAAATTTTTCCCACTCTCGTACCATTTTGGAGTCTCCTTACTATGTTGATAACCAGTATGGAGTCTCCTTCCACTATGATGTTTTTCATCCCTTCTCGACTTAGAATCTCAAGGCCGATCTCCAGGGCTCCGAATTCCGCAGTGTTGTTGGTTGAATTTCCCAGACTCCCAATGTACAACTAGATGATATTTCCTTTAATGTCCCTGATTACTCCTCCCATTCTTGTCTGCCTTGGGTTACCTTTCAATGCCCCACTGAAATTCATCTTGAGGGAGCCTACTGGTGGTGGTTTCCAGTTGCGCTCACCTACTTGGAGTTGCGGTGGCTATCTTACCTGATTGGGGTTGCATCCATCTTTTAGGTGGAAGTCTTCTAGAATTCGGGAGCTGGCAGTTGCGGCTCTTTCTATCTGGCAGTTGCGGCTCTGTACCATTTATTTTGTCATGGAGATTATCATTTCCTTGATCTTCCCTTTCGGCTAGCTTTGGTTCCTGAAGATGTGCAGGTTCCTTTCCTTCCATATTGCCCATATGATCATTCCCGGGATGAGGGTCCAACAGAGGTTCACCTCTTCGTTTTCACTGTAATTCTCTTTCCAAGTACTGATAGTTGCGAAGATGTTACCTCATATCTTATTTGATTGTCAGAAGATACCTGCTGCCCAGTCCCAAATTTCTATTGTGTAGGTGCATTCGTCAAGGAGATGGTTCATTGTTTCCTCCTTGTCTTGACAGAGGTGGCATATGGAAGGACCTATGAATCCTTGTTTCCTTAGGTTTTCCCAAGCTAGGATGTGGTTGTGGAGTATTAATCATTGGAAATTTTTTATTTTTGGCCACTGGGGGCCGTTCCAAAGCTTATCCCATTGTTGCATCGAGTCTTCTTGGTCCTGGTCCTCTATATAGTGTCGGGCTTCCTTGAGATTGAATTCCCCACCATCTTTTTGTCCCCATCTCAACTGGTCATTTCCTTCCGTGACTGCAATTTTTCGTTTCTCCAATTCCTCCTCCACCTCTTTTACTGGTTTTGCGGTTTGGGCTCTATTCTGTGGGGTGAGAGTATTCTAGATTCTCCATTTGTTGCGATCTGTTTCTTGTTTCCAATAATGGTAGAATCTCATTTTACCTTGCATGATCAACTCCTATTGGAGTGCCTCCCTATATGGTTTCTCCATTCGGGGTTCCTGTTGCCATGTGTCCTCCCAAAATCTAGTTGTTCTACCATTCCTTACTTCCCAAAAACTGTATGTCTGAATCCAGGCTTTGTTGCACAAGGCTAGGTTCCAGATGGCCGAACCTTCTCTGGTTCCTCTGAAGCAGACTCTGTCCTGGTTGCTTATGTCTGGGGCATACTTTTCCTTCCACAGGTTTTCCCATAGTGTATTAGTTTCTTTGACCCATCACTACCAGAGTTTCACCCCATAGGTGTTGTTGGTCACTTCTGGGTCTTGTAGCCCCAGACCTCCTTTGCTTTTTGGTTTACAGACCTTCTCCCAAGCCACCAAGGTCCATTTTTTTCCTTGTTTCCGCTCCTCGCCACAGGAAGTCTCTTTGGATGGTTCTTATTTTTTGTAGTATCCCCTTGGGGGTTGGGAAAATGAACATCATAAAGGTTGGAATAGCTTGCTAGACAGACTTGGTCAGAATAAGTCTTCTGGCGAGGTTGAGAGATCTGTAAGTCCAATTTTTTACCCTCTCTTGTAAATTGTTGATTATTCCTTCCCAAGTGGACAATTTGTAGGCTTTGTCTATCAGGGGTATTCCCAAGTACTTTGTTTGGAGTGACCTGTGTTCAAATCCCATGATGTTGGCTAAATTCCTTTGGATTGCGGGGTTGGTATTGAAGAAGAAGATCATAGATTTGGAATGATTGATCTATACACCCAAGGCTTCACCAAACACTTAGAGGATTCGTTTGTAAGCTTTTTCTTCCTTGACCGTGGGTATGCCATGAAGAGAGGTGTCATCCATGAACTATTGGTGCATGGAAGTAGGGAAATTTTTGAAAGGTTTGATACCCATTATTTCACCTGTTGCAGTTGTGCTTTTAATGCTTTGACTAAGGCCTTCCATCATCAGAATGAAAAGGAAGGGGGATAGCGGGTCTCCTTGTATGATGCCTCTCGTGGGCTAGAAGGGTTTGGCAGGGGATCCATTTATTAGCAGTGAGTAGCTTGTTGTGGAAACTGGATTGACTATCCAGTTGATCCAGTGATGGGTGAAACCAAAGGCTTCCAAGGTCTTGACCATATAGTGCCAGCTAATTTTGTCATACGCTTTTTCTATGTCTAGTTGTATTATCATTCCCCCTCTCTTATGAAGCTTCAGAGTGTGTATCAATTCATGGGCATGAATAATATTGTCCATTATTTGTCTTCCTTCCATGAAGCCTGCATGTTCTTGTGAGATCAGTGTGGGTAGGAGGGGTTTCAATCTATTTTCTATAACTTTGGAGATTATCTTATAAACCATGTTGTACAGAGCTACAGGTCTATACCGATCTAGGGTTTTGGCTTCATTTTCTTTGGGAATTAGTGTAATCATTGTAGCATTGAGCACTTTTAGGATGGAGGCTGACCTTCTAGAGTCTTCCACCACCCTATAAACGTCCTGTTTGACAATTTATCAACAGGCTTTGAAAAAATCCACTGTGAAGCCATCTAGACCTGAGGCTTTCCCATTGGGCATTTCTTGGAGTACTTGGTCAATTTTCTCCTCCGCAATGGGTTTGTTCAGGTTGTTATTTTGTTCCTCAATGACCAGGCGGGGGATATGCTAGATTATCCTTTGTATGGCCTTCGTTCTGTCCTGATTGGGTTCCTGGGATATTCCGTGGAAGTGGTTGACCAGAGTAGTTTCAATCTCCTTATGTGATTCTCACTCTATTCCGTCCTGGTCCTTAATCTTTAGGATTTTGTTATGGGTTCTTCTGACCATGGTTGTTCTATGAAAAAACTTGGTGTTCCATTCTCCTTCCTTTATCCATCTGATACAAGACTTTTGTCGCCAAATTATTTCTTCCTGCTGGCATCGAGCTTCCCATTCCTGGTTCATCTGGATCTCTTCCTTTTTTCGTTCCTTCGTATAGCCCTCTAAAATGCAGGTTTCCTGAAGTTTTTTCATTTTTTTCCTCTATGTTGTTTTTCTCTTGGTTTATGTTCCCAAAAGTGTCCTTGTTCCACTCCTTGAGCCTATATTTGATATATTTTTGTTTCTTATAGAGTTTGAACATCCTTTTCCCTTGCTCTGGTTTCTCCTCCCACCACCACTATTTGATTATTTCCTTGAAAGTTGGGTGTTCAATCCAAAATTTCTCAAATATGAAGGGTCTATTCTTTGGTCTTGTTTGGAAACCTGCTTCCAGTTGCACTGGCTAGTGATCAGATCCCCCCCAGGGGAGGATGTTGCAATATAAGGTTAGCCCCTGCATGATGATTGACTCCAAAACTAGGAATCTGTCTAGTCTCGTTGCTACCTAATACTGGTTCATTCGTTTATTGTTCCAGGTGAACTGGCCATTGTTAGTCTTGAGGTCTACCATCTCCACTATGTCTATGAACTTTGAGAATTCCTCCACATCCCTATCCAATCTTCTTGTGCCTCCTTTTTTATCCATAAGTGATGTGATGATGTTGAAGTCCCCTGCCAGGATTCATTGGAGGTTGTTGGATCATGTTTTAAGGTCTTATAAGTCTCGTATCATTCCACTCTTTTCCTATGACACCTAGGGCCCATACACATTGGTGCATAGAATCACCTCTGTGTTCCCAATGATTTGCATGAAAACCGTGAGGGTGTGATTAGTTGCTTCGGCTGCTATTAGGTTCAGTACTTGTGGGGTCCACAAGTTGAGGATTCCTCCTGCCATTTGGTGGCCCTCGATAGCCACCATCTTGTACTTGCACCATTGTTGTTTATTGATTTCCTCCATTTTGTCTGTATTGCATTTTGTTTCTTGTATAAAACATAGATCCGATTGTTCTTGCTTTAATATAGTCGTAAATATTCTTTTCTTTCTTGGGCTATTTAGGCCTCTTATATTCCAGGTTATAACCTTCATTTAAACATGTGGGGGGGATTTGGGGAAGAGTTTCTTGATCTTACTCGAGTTTATCAGTAGCGCTCCAAGCTCCCGTAGGGCTACACTATTTGATTTCCTTCCTTTTTTCCTCCATGTCTTCTTGGGTGAGAGATGTGGTTGTCCCTTACTGGCTTTGACCCATAGGTGTCCAATCTCCCTGTGTGAGCGCTTTAGTCCTCTGTCTTTGGATTCCTCCCTTAGGAGAAACAGGTACTAGATGCGGTCAAGTTGCTCTGTTGGTACATTGTCTATGCTCTGTCTTTTCCATTGCTCCAATATGTTTGGGAGATCTATCCCTTCCCTTTCCACAAGGTATTTAAGATCAGGATCTTTTGTGCCTATTTCACTTGGGGTCATTTCCGCATCTCCTTCTGCATCTTGCATGGGGGTGTTGTCTTCTCTGATTTCTCCCTCCACTGGGGTTGCGCAACTTCCCTATTCCTTCTTGTTACTTGGTTGATCGGTGGGCTCATTTTTTAAATGTTCTCTGATTTCTTGAGATTTTGATGAATCCTTTTCATTTTCTGCCCCTTTGTTAGTTTTGTCCCTTCCTTCCATTTTATTCTGGGTCTCTGGGTTATTTCCTGCTGGGGTTCTGCTTTGCTTTTTGTTTTCTCTGTTTCTGGGGTTTAGTTTTATAAACCCTTCCTCATCTTGCTGTGGTTTGGGGTTTTCCTCGTCCTATTTTTTATTAAGAGGGAATTATCTGATTAGGTGGCCATGTTCATGGCATCTTCTGCATCTGAAGGGGATCTGTTCGTATTCTATGATTTGGATCCATTCCTCATCCCTAAATTCCAGACTTATGGCTTCTGGGAGTACTCCCAACACATCCATTTCTATGCAAATTCTTGCGTAATATGTATATCTCCCTTTTAGGGTGGCTTTTGAGGTCGTCACATATTTCCCCAGTTTGTTTCCTATTGCTTCGAAATTAGATGTTAACCAATAGTCTAGTGGTAAGGAATAAAATCTTAGCCAGACCGACACCTTCTTGAAAGTCTCCTTTTCTGGGGAGAAGTTTTCCTTCCATGGTTGCATGTACAGTCTTGCTGAGGCATGGAAGTATGGACCTCCCTCAAAGACTCGGTCCCTGTCCTCCAGGTTCATGAATACTGCTGTGAAGAAGCCTTTCGAGCCCAGGTGGAGCTCTACTTCTCCGATTGGCTTCCAATTATATTTAATACAATTGCACAACGTTCGTTGTGTGGGCCACAAACCCATGAACTTGTATATTAGCGCATGTGTCTTCATTTGGTATCTGTAGATTTACGTTTGTGGATCCTCCAATATCACCTTGGGTATCATTGTTGTTTTGGGTTTGCACAGGTTGCACCCTTATGCCCCGTTGGCCTTCTCTATGTCTTGCACCTCATTGTGAGTTTCTCTGGCTTCTTCTCCCATCCACTCGATTTTTACCTGGTTCCTTTCCTGACCTTTTTCCTGGTCTGATCTTGACGTGCCTGTCACTGGTGCCTTGAAAGCTATGCCTCTTGGTCCTTTCCCTATGTCTACCACTACCTGTTTGTATGAGGGGGTACCCTTACCCCCCATTTAGTTCTCATGCTGTACTCTGCTATGGCCGCGACTGTCAAACCCTAGCTTGTAGTTGCTCCGTAGTCGTGACCATAAATAATGGGTATCCTTATGTATACTTTTCCAATATATTTTCTTTTAAGCTCAATGTATTTTCATCAAGCTCATCTATATATTTTATTTTAAGCTTAATGTGTGTCCTGCATCAATGTATTTTCTTTTAAGCTCATCTAGATGATATGATACCTCGATGATATCTTCTTGGTAGTCCTGAATCTCATTTAACTTGGTGATGAATTTATTTTTGGGATTCCCTTAATTATTTTCTTGCCACTGCAACTTCTTCCCTCACAACCTCAAGGAAATTGGTTACTTTGTTGTTCTCTTTTAGCTATGCCTCCAACTTTTGTAATTTTTCTTCATATTCGATGATTTTCACTCTATGTTTATTAGAGAGAGAAATATTCTGATGGTGCTCCAGTCTTATCAATTCAATATCCTGTAAATGAGATTTTTTAAATATTCTACTTCAGCTTTATACAATTGATCTTTCTCATCTGTCTGCCTCTTAAATCCTTCTTCCAATTGTGTTTTTTGTTGTTTCAAATGCTCTTCTAAGGTTGATACCTTATCCTTGTACCTATATAGTGTAACATTTATCTCACCGACAATGAATGAGTTTCATCCTACAAAAGCACCAAACTTATTATTTATCTCAGTGTTGATTGCATTGGTTTGGGGATCTTGTCCCAACTTCCAGGAAACTATTTTATTTGATGCCTCCTTGGTGGGAGTGTCTTCTATATTTTTTCTTTTTGCTGATCTTTTCTCAATCCCTCTTTTTGATTTTTTGTAAAAATACTCTCCTAAAGAGACAACACCATCATCAAAATCTACCAGTTGAGACGAGGAATAAGAGAATCCTCCTAGGTGAATTCAACAATGCAATCCCTTTTACAGTGATAGGGATGGATTATTTTCTTGTATCTTATTCAAGTTTCCTTTTCTATTTTCTCTCTTCTTCTACCACCCCCTCTTCTTTCTTCTTCCTCTCTTCTTCCTTTCTCTTTCATTTTTCTTCTATAGCATTTCATGCTGCTTCTTGTTTCTTATTATTTTCCTCCATTTATGCTTTATCCCGATCTTATTTTATTTTCCTCTTGGATTCTTCTTCTCTAGCCTTTTTGGTTTCATCCTCCTTTTGTTTGGTCTCTTTTTCTTTAGAATTCTCCCTCATTATGAATCTTTATTTAGCTTCTAGGGATATTTTAAGTTTTTCTTCTTCTTTAGCTGTCTGGGATTTCTATCTTTATTCTTCTCATTCCTTTTCAATGGCCATTAACTATTCCCACCACTCTTTTCTTTTCTTATTTTTTTCTTCCTCCTCCCATTGTGTTTTTTTTCTCTCCAGTCCATCCTAAATTATGGTTAATACTTCTTCAAAAAATAGCCCCCCTTAAAGAATTTCCTCTGAGGTACTTGCATCATGTACAAAAGGGTGTGCTAATCCTATAGATTTAAGATGATATATAACAACACCTTTAGGATCATGATTTATAACTTCCCCTGTGCCAAAACATAACTCATTTAGGACTACATCTTTTTTAGTAGCATGAGGTATGTTTAATAGGGTTAACCTTCCTAGTTTGATGGGAAACTTCAGCCAAATCCTTTAGGAACTTGCGCTAAGAATGTGACGCAAACCCCCAACCCTCGAATCAAGGTTTGCTATAGGATCGTTCTAATTCCTGCCCTTGAGTTGGATCGACTCTTCGATTCCTCTTCGGGGAATCCCACACACATAAAATGGTGCTTCTCCACAGGTCCTTATAAATTGAGCCCACACAATCAAACATGAAGCATCAATTCCAATCTTCCTCTGACCAGACAATGTGGTCGTATTTCTCGCGATTTTGAAACTTCGGAGTTACTGACTTCTCTTTCCAAGTCTCTCAACTCTTCGCCTTCCGAAACCCAAACTTCCAATGTGTCAATACGCTTGTTGCATCCTCTCCCACGACAGTATCACATTTCACAATTTCGGGAATCTCAGAAATGAAACCCCGAGTTCTTATCCTCCGAAATGATGAAATGCTGAGTTCCGACACACTTCACCAATAGCTGGCCCCACACAAATATTTTCTCCCCTTCAGGAATTCACACTTCGCGACTTCGTGAATCTCGATACAAGGCTTTCGGTTCTCCAACTCACGAATCCTCGAAATGGTCAACAAGGGTTTGACCTCCGCGTCGACAAATACGCCACTTGTCCACTCTCCACTGTACACTTTAGAAAACCCTCTCCATAACTCTTCTTGCTCCTCTGCAAGATCTATCAGCTCTTGGGACTTCGTGGATTCTCCACGAAGAATTCTGACTGTCCGTTTCCTCCTTAAGAACTCCTAATGAACATGATATTCCTTCACGGAACTTGTCCACCAGCAAGATGACTTTACTATGCATACTTTCCATGCTTTAAGGCATTGGCCCTCTTGGGCTTATCTTCGACAACTTCGAAGACTCTATCCCTCTGGAACTTGTTCGAAAAATCCTCAATCCGTCTGGGGTTGATTCCTGTGCGCACGCCTTGCGTCACTTCTTCAAATACACTTTAATATTTGAACCTCTTCGACTCTGTGCACTCCTTGCAACAACAATATTTCGACAATTCCCTCAGGTTGTAAGCTTTGAGACTCTACTCAGCCTGCGCACACCTTGTACGGATCCTGTGCTTAACTTGCAATTCTGCGGGAATGAGAATAATGTTATCTCTCCTGAACTTTTAGAGATGAAACTCTGAACCCTTGTCAACACACTCCTTGCAGATGACTTCACTGCACCCCTTGTAGGAATTCTTGCTCAGATAGAGAAACAATTGAAACTCATTCCTTACTCTTCCTCTCTCAGATTTCAGACATTTAACAGGAAATCATACATACACAGCATCAAAGCAAATGTACAATCAAAAGAGTAAAACAACTATAAGCATAACATTGAACATTTACACACACATAAAGCATTTGCACATCATGAGTCTAAATCAAAGCTTCATATATTAAATTCAGAACTTCTATACATGGAATCTACTACACAACTCTCTGCTTCTTCTCTGCTATATGCTCTCTTCATACAATTGTGAATAATAATTCCTCCTCTTGATATAAATGATACAAGTGAGGGTGTCTATATCCATTTTCCCTCCGACTCCTAACACTGTCTAATCCGCAATTCAAAGCTACCTACTTACATTTACTACACATAAATGTCTCGACCTACTACAGATGAGAGCGAATCACTCATGATCTATTTACAATCTACAAGTGCGCCTCCTCTTAATTATTTCATTAACATCCCCATGTTTATTTCAAAACATCTCAAAACACTTTTACAACGTGCTGAAATGCACTGGCGCTTGTCCCAGCTGTCTTCCGTCTCAGTGCTTTCTTGTTGTTGGCGATGCTCCTGCATCATACTCCCTCACTTGAAAATTTTCATGGGCTCCTGACCATGAGATCTCGCACGGTCTATCCATGATTTTGAATCTTTGCTTCATTCTCCCAGCTGGCATCTTCAACTGGATGTCCCTTCCACTTGACCAAGTATTCAAAATATTTCTTTCGCCTGGTCCTCTTACTAACTCTTTGGTCCAGTATGCTTTCCATTTGTGGTTTCTCTGCAACTGGTATCTGTTTAGTCCACTGAACCTCTGGTTGTTCATTACCTGCTTCTGCTTCTTCAGCTTTATAAGGGTACAAATCTGAGATGTTGAATATCGGAGAAATTTCGATCCCATTGGGTAATTCGATCTCATAAGCATTGGTCCCAAATTTTCTTAGGATCTTGCACGGTCCAATTTTCTTCATTTTCAGTTTATTATATGTCCCCCTGGGAACCTTTCCTTTCTCAAGTGTGCAAGGATCAAATCATCAACTTCGAACTGAAGTTCTCTCCTATGTTGATTTGCTTTGCGTTTATATTCTTGGTTCGAATTCTACCATTGTTCGCGTTCAAATGGTCACCAGGTGAGAAAATACAGAGCGCTTGCATACCCTGTTGGGTTAGCAGGGAAGAACAGTTATCGATCATATGATTAACAGAAATAAAACAAACTATAATCCAACTATCAACTAAAAACAAATAACACTGCGAAAGTAAACAAAGAACATAAAACACAAGACACAGGGGTCATCAATGGTTTGAGGCTGGTGTATTAATGAAACCAGAGCACGCTGAAGGAAGAGACAAAAGGCTCCTTCTCCCTCCAACGGAAGGCTCTTCGGGGCCCTCACACAATGCTTTCCTTACAAATGAGATGAACTGTGCACGGTATTGAAAGAACTCTGGGTGATGCAGCTGATGGGTTGTTGTCAAAGGATGAGCTCTGAACCATTTGAATAGAATAATGGTGCTTAGAATTCCTTGCCAAAACAGTGTATCCTCACGACCTTTTATAGAATTTCTTCAGGCAGTCACGTAACCTTCTTCAAGTGTGAACAGGGACTCGTTTAGGGTTCACTTAGGTCATTAACTCGCCGATTTTGCAGATCCGACTCTGATTTGAAAGTCAAATCAACTTGGGAGACGGTCCGTAGGCGGTTGAGAGGCTGACCTATTCAATTAATGCACCGTATTAGCAGATGCGCGGGTTCTTGTGTTGACAGTCGTGCGTCGGGTGCGCATGCGCTGATAACGCACTTTTGTCCCGCGCATGCGCGCGCGCCTCAAACTGCTGTAAAGTGCCTTTCAATTTTTGGTTACTTTGTATGGTTTTTGACCCTTCTGGAATGCTTTGGAACTAATTCAGTGCCATGAATGACTTCATTGATGTTTTGATGATGCAGAGTTCTTGTCGCCATGTGCAGACGAAATTTCAGTGATAACAGATGCCCCCTGATGGATGAGGTTAGGAGCATACGTATAGCCGAAATCCATCAATGTTTCTTCTACTGAGGATGTTGTTGTAAGGGAAAGAAATAGTGGGACCATTCGGAGCGATCCGTTGGAGGAAAAAGGAACCGGTATCTCGACCTTCTGAGAGACGTGCAAAAAAAATATACAACTATGTACAAATGAGGCGGGCATGCCCCATGCTCGTGTGATGTAACTCTGAAAAAAGATGACGGAAGTGTTGGTGTAGACAACTGCAGCGCCCTTGGGGGCAGTAAATGATAAAGGTAGAAGACAATTCTGCAACAGAACATACTCTGAATAACAGGCAATGATCACTGTAATAAGCAACGATGATGATGTGGGCATTGATTCCCCTACCAAGTTCAGAGGTCTTCGACAAATGACAAAAAGAACTGTAATAGTCGCAAAGTAAGACCCACCATAACATGAGAAAGTGTTGGCGTCGAATGTTATGGGGGCCAATGGCAGCAGGGAGCAATGTTGTTTCACCCTGTGCCGTCCAAGATCTCTCATTGAATAGAGAATGAGAATCAAGATACTGTTGCCCTTCTGGAAAAGTGTGCGGATGTCGACAAAAGGGGGACGCGACTCCCAAAAGAAAAAAGGTGCTCCGTGGAATCTACTGAGGTGAGGAAGTGGCAGAGGTACAGGGACAAAGTCAAGAAGTGGGATGACTCAAGACTGCCCTTGGTTGGAGGATATATGAGAGAAACAGTGGCCGCAACTGTGTAACAAGGTCGAGTGTCAGGGGGAAAACAAGACCGGGGCTAAGTTGTGCCAGAGGCAGGACAAGGTGAATAAATTCATAGGGTAGAGGTAACTGACCTGTGGGGTACTCTGAAGATATGGACGATGCCGGCAAGGGTAAATGATAAGTACTGCTCCAATCCAAGGGTGACATGGGTTGCGTGTGGCCAAAAGAAAGCAAGTCGCCAACGGTGACGACAAAGAATGTAATGACTGAAGGTAAAGGTGTTTGTAC
>JASDQU010103873.1:155604-176512 GCA_032191745.1 Picea mariana | reverse complement strand
TCAGAAGTTCTTTGAGATACACCATCTTTCAAAATTCAAATGTTACACAAAAAGCGGGCAAAGGGTGTTGAGTTGTCTTCCATGTGTGCTCTGATGACAATGCTCCTGCATCATACTCCATTGCTAAGAAAATCATGAGATCTTTCTCAAGGATCCCTCTGCTATGTTGTTGACACCTTCCAGGGTCCCATAATTTCTCTTATAGTTGTCCATTTGCTCCTTTTCCTTGTTGCTTCTTTTTCCCTTTTGCTCTTACAGGTTCCTTTGTATTCCATCCTTCCGTGTTGATTGCTTCTTGTGTAGCTTCCAACATCAATCTTTTAATCTCCTCTTCTCCTTCATCCTATTCTACTGCATCTCCCTTTCATCAACTTCCAACCTGGCTTGTTGGATTAGCTGACTTTGCATCTTTACCCTCCTCTCCAGGGCCTTCAGTTCTTCACCTAGATCAGAAAAATCCATGCTATATGTTTCTCTCTTCTCTTCTGCTATAGGTTTTAGTATTTTAGTTATCTCCTGCTCAGCTTCTCAGCTGAAAATGTTTTTCCATTCCTCTGAATACTCATCTCCTTATGCTGTAGATCCCAATTCTACAGTTGCCTCATGTTCATCTCCTTGACTGAAATGTTTGAGAAATTCCACTGAATGCTCTTCTTTCTCCATATCTTGGGCACATTGAAATGTGTGCTCTTTCTCCTCCTTACCAATCTGATCAATCCGACCCCTCATCTTATCTTCATTTCCTATGGCACTAGCTAGCCATTTTTCTCCAGATTTCAGTTCTGCAATTTCAGCACTGAGTTGTTGCTCAACTTCCTCTTCTGATAGATTGACTTATGTCATCTCCTCTACTAGCATATCTACAGTTTCCTCCAGTTGTTCCTTGGACTGGTATGCTACTTCACCTGTTTCCAAACTAGCATTTTGGATGTGCATGCTTCACACTATCACCCTTTTCTTCAGGGCTTCCAGTTCTTCACACAAATCAACAAAGTTTATACTTTCTTCTTCCTCTTTAGATGAAGTCTTTAGTGATGCAATCATCTCCTGTTCAACTTCCTGGTTGAAAATTTTGAGCCATCCCTCAGAATTATCCTCTTCTTCTCGTACATGGTAAAACTTTAGTATCTGCTCCACTTCCTCCTTTATGACAGTCTCTTTTGGTTTCCCTTCTTTTGTTGCATCTGAAACACATATGCTAGCCTTTGTTTGGCTACTTGGCGGGAATATTTTGATTCTTCTAATGATCAGAATGCATGTCTGATCTTCCTCTTTGATGGTGGAATTATTTAACTTCTCATCATCTTCATTCACATGGGCTACAAAACCACACAATTCTTCATATAGATGAGGTCTTTCTTCTGCCACCCTATCACATGTCAACATTCCTTGTTGATATCAACTCTCCTCTAAGCTCCTGAGACTTTCAGACAGTCTCATTTTACTTCCCTTGCCCACCTGGAAATCTAGGATTTCTCCCTTGTCCTCCTAGTAGTCTATAAGATATTCAATTGATCCCATCTCATTGCCCACCTAGAAATTTGAAACTTCATTTTTTCCCTCCTAGAAGTTTATGAGACCTTTAACTGATCTCCCTTCCTCATCACTGAGTATTTTTCCAACTTCTGGCTCACAAATGCAAATCAACACCTCCTTGGTGTCACTGAGGTTTTTAGCATGCCTTGGCCACTTTCTTAGCATCTGTTGTTTCCTTCTGGAAAACAACTTCTGGGCAGTCCACTTAGCTTTCCTCTTCAAAGGCCATTCATATGTCCAGTGTGCCTTTGCCTCCTGTTGCATATTCAATGTCAACTTCTCCATTTTTTTTCTGATCTCACTAAGCTCTTTGTCTATCCTAGATTTGTTTTTATGTTGGTCGTCTTCTCCTTGACCACACCTATTTCCTTCAATATCCATCTTTGTTTTCCTTCCTCTTGGAAATTTTGTTGATCACTCTTTAACTGAGAGCATCTCCAGCTTCTCCCTACAACCCACTTGGCTATCCATTTGTTGTTGCACACATGCAACCATCATTCATAGAGTATCACACTCTTTTTCCTCTCTCACCTATTGTCTATAGGAAAATTTGTGCTTCTGATACTACTTGATGTTGCCAGACTACTTTTTCTCTCCATTGCCTCCTATCTGCAAGCAAACTTCGGCTCTGATACCACTTGACGCAGACCCCCCCTACTCTCCCTTGGGATTGTGCGACCTCCCAGTCAAGCATCTTAATCTCCTAGAGTTGGATTAGCTCCTATAGACCTTACTGGTCTCAATCTCAATCAAACACAGTCCCTTTTATCATTGAGGCACAGGTCATATGGTACCCGCCTTGCTCTGGTATGATCGTCTTTCGTCGCCCCTCAAGTTTTCATGGTCATGATACAATCATTACCAATTTTTTCATCCATCGATGAATCATAGTGATTGCGGGGCACCAACGTGCTTGGTCCTTATCAGAAGGCTCAATCTCCGTAATCATAAAATTACTCACCCAACTCGATCTAATCATGGTCATTGATCGTGTGTCCCGATGAGATCAATGACATTAGTGAATTGTGGCCTGTGAACTAGCAAGTCCACTATTTTCACCCTCGTGCTCCACAATGATTCCCCGCCATCAATTTTCATTCACATATCGACGTGTACCCATAGGCCCTTCTTTATTAGCACTTTTCCAAAATATCACACTAACGAGTGCTAGATCCTTTTTCTAGCTCTTCTTTTCATGTGACCTCGGGCTGTGATTCGGGGCTTAAACTCTTGGCGCTTCGTGACTTCAGAACTTTTAACTGGGACCATATCAACCATCTATGTTCCCCTTCATAACCAATGGTTAAGATCTATTTCGGGACTCCGCACTTCAAGAGTTCGGGATGTTCCAACCTCAGTTTTTCCCCAGAGTACTTTGTACCCAAAGTTCTGGATTAGGCGCCACGCGTTGACCCGAATAAATAGCTCTGGTCTAGTTCGAGACTTCAACCTTTGAGATTTTCAACCTCTTTGTCTTCTCTTTCTCTCAGAATTCATCATATGTCGATGCATGCCTCCCACAGATCGATGACCACAAACCACTTCGGTTATTCAGGCTTGGAAAGTTTTAAACTCTCCGCTATAAGTTTCTCCCAGAGAGATTTTACTCGAAGTCGATGATCTATCAACGCATGTCCCCCATAGATCGACGGCTACAAATTGCTTCGGCTCTTCAAGCTTTGGGAGTTTAAACTCCTCCACACTCACTTTCTCCAGGATATATTTCACCTGAATTCGACGATCTGTTGACGCATGTCCCCCACAGATCAATGGTTGCAAATTGTTTCAGCTCTTCGGGCTTCAGGAGTTTCAAATCCTCCGCACTCACTTTCCCCTGCAGCATTTTCACCTGAATTTGTAGTTATTATGCCACCTATCCCTCTGGATGATGGATGGTCCCTAACCTCTTTGGGACTTCAACAAATCCTTTCTCCTGTGTGCACAATGAGACTTAAATCTTGCGCACTTTGCCTAGATCCAACGATTTGGAATGATTTCGATTCCTCTTGGATGGATCTTGGCTGATAAATCGGTAAACCTTCATAGCTTCACTCCCTTTGAATATTTCTTCCCGCTATCTCTCTTGATCTTTTTTTCTTGAACCCTTTGAATCCTTACAGGGCTACTTCGACACGTAGTCGAACTTCGAATCTGTGCACTCCTTGCAACATATTCTTATGAAATACTTAGATTCTTTTGGGTGACTATTCATACCTTGCAGCAGTCCCTTTGAAATCCTTGCAAATGGAAGTTTCACGCTATCTCTTCTGATCTTCAGAGTCGAAACAGACTCTATAACCACACTCCTTGTGGAATTTATGCACACCTTGCATGAAATCAACGAAGAGAAAAAAAGTAAACTTATCCAAATATTTCACGGTTTCATATACTCAATAACATAACTCATTCATTCATGAAAACATAATATAACAGGGAAACTGTAAATAGTATCAACACTATGTGTTGGTCAATATCTCTATGTTATATTCATTCAAGTGTAAATGGATACAGCTCTAATAAAAACAACTTACATTCAGTAATAGCTATATCCTAATCGGAAACCACATTTGGGCATATAATTCATCTACATATACAAGAGGTCCTCAAGGTTTCCCTCCAACTACGTATCTCATTGAAGTAAAAGCTTACAGCTTTTTAAGTCCTATTATAATAAATGTCTGTGACAGACAATTAAGGAAAATGTTTAGATCCATGCCAAAATCAAATAAACTAAATTATGATATGATCTCTCTTGGTTTTAGACGATCGTTCATCCTCCAACCATTAAAACTTCTTGGATTCATCATTTACTCAGTTCTTTGAGATACACCATCTTTCAAAATTCAAATTTTACTCAAAAGGCAGGTACATGGCATTGAGTTGTCTTCCACATGTGCTCTGACAATGATGCTCCTTCATCATACTCCATTGCTAGGAAAATCATGAGCTCTTTCTCATGGATCCCTCTGCTATGATTTTGATACCTTCTAGGGTCCCATACGTTCTCTTGGAGATGTCCATCTGCTCCTTTTCCTTGTTGCTTCTTCTACCCTGTTGCTCCTACCTATTCAATTTTGTTCCATCCTTCCTTGCTGACTGATTCTTTTGCAGCTTCCAGCATCAATATTTTAACCTCCTCTATCACCTCTTCCAGCTGGTCTAATGGTTGGCTCATCTCCTTCATCCCATTCTGTTGCATCTCCGTTTCATCAACTTCCAACCTGACTTGTTGGATTAGCTGACTTTGCATCTTTACCCTTCTCTCCAGGGCCTTTAGTTCTTCACCCAGATCATCATAATCCATGCTACCTATTTCTCTCTTCTCTTTTATTGCAGGTTTTAGTTCTCTAGTTATCTCCTGCTCAGCTTCCTAGCTAAAAATGTTTCTTCATTCCTCTAAATACTCATCTCCTTTTGTTGTAGATCCCAATTCTATAGTTGCCTCATGTTCATCTCCTTGGCTGAAATGTTTGAGCAATTCCACTGAATGCTCTTCTTTCTCCATATCTTGGGCACATTGAAATGTGTGCTCTTTCTCCTCCTTACCAATCTGATCAATCTAACCCTTCATGTTATCTTCATCTCATGTGGCACTAGCTAGCCATTTTGCTACAAATTTCATTTCTGCAGTCTCACCACTAAGTTGTTGCTCAACTTCCTCTTCTAGCAGATTGACTTATGTTAGCTCCTTTGTTGGCATATCTCCAGTTTCCTCCAGTTGTTCCTTGGACTGGTATGCTCCTTCACCTGTTTTCAACCTAGAATTTTGGATGTGCATGCTTTGCACTATCACCCTTCTCTCTAGGGTTTCTAGTTATTCACACAGATCAACAAAGTTTAAACTGTCTGCTTCCTCTTCAGTTGCAATCTTCAATGTTGCAGTCATCTCCTGTTCATCTTCCTGGCTAAAAATTTTGAGCCATCCCTCATAATTATCCTCTTCTTCTCATACATGGGGAAACTTTAGTATCTGCTCCATTTCCTCCTTTATGATAGTCTCTATTGGCTTCCCTTCTTCTACTGCATCTGAAACACATATTCTAGCCTATGTTTGGCTGCTTGGCAAGAATATTTTTATTCCTCCAATGATTAGAATGCACCTATGATCTTCCTCTTTGATGGCGGAATTATTTAACTTCTCATCATATTCATTCACATGGGCTACAAACCCACACGATTCTTCATACAGATGAGGTATTCCTTCTTCCTCCCTATCAGATGTCAATATTCCTTGTTGATATGAACTCTCCTCTGAGATCCCGAGACTTTCAGACAGTCTCATTTTACTTCCCTTGCCCACCTGGAAATCTAGGATTTCTCCCATGTCATCCTGGTAGTCTATAAGATCTTCAATTTATCCCATCTCATTTCCCACCTAAAAATTTGAAAATTCATTTCTGCCCTCCTGGAAGTTTATGAGACCTTTAACTAATCTCCCTTCCTTATCACTGAGTATTTTTCCAACTTCTGTCTCACAAATGCAAATCAACTCCTCCTTTGTGTCACTGAGGTTTTCAGCATGCCTCAGCCACTTTCTCAGCATCTGTTGTTTTCTTCTGGCCAAAAAATTATGGACAATCCACTTAGCTTTCCTCTTCAAAGGCCATTCATATGTCAAGCATGCCTTTGCCTCCTACTGCATATTCAATGTCAGCTTCTCCATTTTTTCTATGATCTGCCTCAGCTCTTTGTCTATCCCATCTTTGTTTTTCTGTTGGTCGTCTTATCCTTGACCACACCTATTTCCTTCAGTATCCATATTTGTCTTCCTTCCTCTTGGAAATTTTGTTGATCACTCCTTAACTGAGAGCATCTCCAGCTTCTCCCTACAACCCACTTGGCTATCCATTTGTTGTTTCACACGTGAAACCATCATTCACAGAGTATCACACTCTTTTTCCTCTCTCACTTGCTGTCTATAGAAAAATTTGTGCTTCTGATACTACTTGATGTTGCCAGACTACCTTTTCTCTCCATTGCCTCCTATCTGCAAGAAAATTTTGGCTCTAATACCACTTGATGCAGACCCCCCTACTCTCTCTTGGGGTTGCGTGACCTCCCGGTCAAGGATTTTAATCTCCTAGAGTTGAATTAGCTCCTCGAGACCTTACTAGTCTCAATATCAATCAAACACAGGTTGTTTTATCATTGAGGTGCAAGTCATATGGTACCCACCTCGCTCTAGTATGATTGTATTTCATCACCCCTCAAGTTTTTACGGTCATGATGTAGTCATTACCAATTTTTTCATCCATCGATGAATCACAGTGATTGTGGGGCACCAATGTGCTTGGTCTTTATCGAAAGGATCAATCTCTGCAATCATAAAATTACTCACCCAACTCGATTTAATCATGGTCATTGATCATGTGTCCCGATGAGATCAACGATGTTAGTGAATTGTGGCCTGTGAACTAGCAAGTCCGCTATTTTCACCCCCATGCTCCACAATGATTCCCCACCGTTGATTTTTGTTCACAAATTGACATGTACCCGCAGGCCCTTCTTTCTTATCACTCTTTTCAAATATCACACTAATGGGTGATAGCTCCTTCCACTAGTTCTTCTTTTCATGTGACCTCGGGCTGTGATATGGGGCTTAAACTCTTGGTGCTTCGTGACTTCAGAAATTTTAACTGGAACCATATCAACAGTCTATGTTCCCCTTCACAACCAACGGTCAAGATCTATTTCGTGACTCCGCACTTCGGGAGTTTTGGATGTTCCAGCCTCCATTTTTCCCCAGAGTACTTTGTACCCAAAGTTCTGGATTAGGCGCCATGTGTCCACCCGAATCAATGAATCTGGTCTAGTTCGAGACTTCAGCCTTCGGGAGTTTCAACCTCTCTATCTTCGCTTTCTCTCGGAGTTCATGAAATGTCGACGCGTGCCTCCCATAGATCAACGACCACAAACCACTTCGGTTATTCATGCTTGGATAGTTTTAAACTCTCCGTTGTAACTTTCTCTTGGAGTGATTTTACCCGAAGTCAACGATCTATCAATGCGTGTCCCCCATAGATTGACGGCTACAAATTACTTGGGCTCTTCAGGCTTGGGGAGTTTAAAATCCTTCGCACTCACTTTCTCCCATATATCTTTCACCCAAATTAGACAATTTGTTGATGCATGTCCCCCATAGATCAATGACTGCAAATCATTTTAGCTCTTCAGGTTTCGGGAGTTTCAACTCCTCCACACTCACTTTCCCCTAGAGTGTTTTCACCCGAACTTGTAGTTATTACACCACCTATCCCTCTGGGTGATGGACGGTCCCTAACCTCTTCGGGACTTCAACAAATCCTTTCTCCTATGTGCACAACGAGACTTAAATATTGTGCACTTTTCCTAGATCCAACGATCTGGAAAGATTTCAATTCCTCCTGGATGGATCTTGGTCGATAACTCGGTAAACCTTCATAGCTTCACTCCCTTTGAATATTTCTTCCTGCTATCTCTCTTGACCTTTTTTTCTTGAACCCTTTGAATCCTTAGAGGACTACTTCAACACGTAATCAAACTTCGAATCTGTGCACTCCTTGCAACAGATTCTTATAAAATACTTAGATTCTTGCGGGCGATTGTGCATACCTTGTAGCAGTCCCTTTGCAATCCTTGCAAATGGAAGTTTCACGCTATCTCTTCTGATCTTCTGAGTCGAAAAAAACTCTATCAATGCACTCCTTGTGGAATAGATGCACACTTTGCATGAAATCAATGAAGAGAAACAATTGAAACTTATCCAAATATTTCACGGTTTCATATACTCAATAACATAACTCATTCATTCATTAAAACAGAATATAACAGAGAAATTGTAAACAGTAGCAACACTATGTGTTGGGTCAATATCCCTATGTTATATTCATTCAAGTGTAAATGGATATAGCTATGATAAAAACAAATTACATTCAGTAACAACTATATCCTAATCGGAAGCCACATTTGGGCATACAATGCATCTACATAGACAAGAGGTCCTCTAGGTTTCCCTCCAACTACGTATCTCATCGAAGTAAAAGATTACAGCTACTTAATTCCTATTACAATAAACATCTGTGACGGACAATTAAGGCAAATGTTTAGATCCATGCCAAAATCAAATAAACTAAAGGACAATATGACCTCTCTTGGTTTTATGTGATCATTTAGCCTCCAACCATTAAAACTTCTCTGATTCATCATTTACTCAGAAGTTCTCTGAGACATGCCATCTTTCAAAATTCAAATTTTACTCAAAAGGATGGCAAAGGGTGTTGAGTTTTCTTCCAAGTATGCTCTGACAACGATGCTCCTACATCATACTCCATTGATGGGAAATTCATGAGATCCTACTCATGGATCCCTCTGCTATGCTTTTGATACCTTCCAGGGTCCCATACTTTCTCTTGGAGTTGTCCATATTCTCCTTTTCCTTGTTTCTTCTTCTACCCTATTGCTCCTACATGTTCCTTTTTGTTCCATCCTTCCTTGTTGATTGATTCTTTTGCAGCTTCCAGCATCAATCTTTTAATCTCCTTTATCACCTCTTCCAGCAGGTCTAATGGTTGGCTCTTCTCGTTCATCCCATTCTGTTGCATCTCCCTTTCATCAACTTCCAACCTGACTTGTTGGATTAGCTGACTTTTCATATTTACCCTTCTCTCTAGGGCCTTCAGTTCTTCACCTAGATCAACACAATCTATGCTATATGTTTCTCTCTTCTCTTCTGTTGCAGGTTTTAGTTCTGTAGTTATCTCCTGCTCAACTTCTCGACTAAAAATGTTTTTCCATTCCTATGAATACTCATCTCCTTCTGTTGTAGATCCCAATCCTACAGTTGCCTCATGTTCATCTCCTTGGACGAAATGTTTGATAAATTCCACCAAATTCTCTTCTTTCTCCATCTCTTGGGCACATTGAAATGTGTGCTCTTTCTCCTCCTTACCAATCTGATCAATCTGACCCTTCATTTTATCTTCATCTCTTGTGGCACTAGATAGCTATTTTGCTACATATTTCAGTTCTGCAGTCTCACCACTGAGTTGTTGCTCAGCTTTCTCTTTTGACAGATTGACTTCTGTCAGCTCCTCTGCTGGCATATCTCCAGTTTCCTCCAGTTGTTTCTTGGACCGGTATGCTCCTTCACCTATTTGAAACCTAGAATTTTGGATGTGCATGCTTTGCACTATCACCCTTCTCTCTAGGGCTTCCAATTCTTCACACAGATCAACAAAGTTTATACTATCTGCTTCCTCTTTAGATGCAGTCTCCAGTGCTTCAGTCATCTCTTGTTCATCTTCCTGGCTAAAAATTTTGAGCCATCCCTCAGAATTATCATCTTCTTCTCGTACATGGGCAATTTTTAGTATCTTCTCCATTTCCTCCTTTATGAAAGTCTCTGTTGGTTTCCCTTCTTTTGCTGCATCTGAAACACATATGCTAGCCTCTGTTTGGCTGCTTGGTAGGAATGTTTTTATTCCTCCAATAATCAGAATGCACCTATGATCTTCCTCTTTGATGGCGGAATTATTTAACTTCTCATCATATTCATTCACATGGGATACAAACCCACATGATTCTTCATACATATGTGGTCTTCCTTCTGCCTCCCTGTCACATGTCAACATTCCTTGTTGATATGAACTCTCCTCTAAGATCCTAAGACTTTCAGACAGTCTCATTTTACTTCCCTTGCCCACCTAGAAATCTAGGATTTCTCCCTTTCCCTCCTAGCAGCATATAATATCTTCAATTGATCCCATCTCATTGCCCACCTAGAAATTTGAAAATTCATTTATGCCCTCTTGGCAGCTTATGAGACCTTTAACTGATCTCCCTTCCTCATCACTGTGGATTTTTGCAACTTCTGGCTCACAAATTCAAACCAACTCCTCCTTTGTGTCACTGAGGTTTTCAGCATGCCTCAACCACTTTCTCAGCATCTGATGTTTCCTTCTAGCCAAAAACTTATGGACATGCCACTTAGATTTCCTCTTCAAAGGCCATTCATATGTCCAGTGTGCCTTTTCCTCCTGTTGCATCTTCAATGTCATCTTCTCCATTTTTTCTCTGATCTCCTTGAGCTCTTTGTCTATCCCAGCTTTGTTTTTATGCTGGTCGTCTTCTCCTTGACCACACCTATTGCCTTCAGTATCCATATTTGTCTGCTTTCCTCTTGGAAAGTCTGTTGATCACTCTTCAACTGAGAGCATCTCTATCTTCTCCTTGCAGCCCACTTGGTTGTCCATTTGTTGTTTCACATGTGCAACCATCATTCACAAAGTATCACACTCGGTTTCCTCTCTCACCTATTGTCTACAAGAAAATTTGTGCTTCTGATACTACTTGATGTTGCCAAACTACCTTTTCTCTCCATTGCCTCCTGTCTGCAAGAAAATTTAGGCTCTGATACCACTTGACACAGACCCCCCCCAACTCTCCCTTGGGGATGCGTGACCTCCCAATCAAGGATCTTAATCTCCTAGAGATGGATTAGCTACTCAATACCTTACTGGTCTCAATCTCAATCAAACAAATGCCCTTTTATCATCGAGGTGTAGGTCATATGGTACCTTCCTCGCTCCATTCTAATCGTCTTTCGTCGCCCCTCAGTTTTTCATAGTCATGATCTAGTCATTACCGGTTTGTTCATCAATCGACGAATCACAGTGATTGTGGGGCACCAACATGCTTGCTCTTTATCGAGGGCTCAATCTTCGCAATTAGAAAATTACTCTCCCAACTCGATCTAATTGTGGTCGTTGATCCCATGTCCCGAAGAGATCAACGGTGTTAGTGAATTGCGGCTCGTGAACTAGCAAGTCTACTATTTTCACCCCCGCGGTCCACAATGATTCCCCACCATCGATTTTCGTTCACAGATCGATGCATACCCACGGGCCCTTCTTTCTTATCACTTTTACCAAATCTCACACTAACAGATGCTAGCTCCTTCCTCTAGCTCTTCTTTTCATGTGACCTCGAGCTGTGATCTGAGGCTTAAACTCTTGGTACTTCATGACTTCAGAACTTTTAACTGGTACCAGATCAACGGTATACGTTCCCCTTCACAAATAATTTTCGAGATCTATTTTGGGACTCCGCACTTCAGGAGTTTGGGATGTTCCAACCTCTTTTTTCCCCTAGATTACTCTATACCCAAATTTCTAGATCAGGCGCTATGCCTCCACCCGAATCAATGACTCTGGTCCACTTCGAGACTTTGGAGTTCAGTAGTTTCAACCTCTCTGTCTTCACTTTCTCCCTGAGTGCTTTCACCCAGAGTTCCCGATCTGTCAACGCATGCCTCCCACATAATGACGAATACAAACCACTTCGACTATTTAGGCTTCAGGAGTTTCAAACTATCTTCCCTCACTTTCTCTCGGAGTGATTTTACCCGAAGTCGACAATCTGTCCACGCGTGTCCCCAATAGATCAACGACTGTAAATTGCTTCGGCTCTTCAGGCTTGGGGAGTTTCAACTACACTGCACTCACTTTCTCCTAGAGCTCTTTCACTCAAGGTCGACAATCTGTTGACGCATGTCCACCACAGATCGATGGCTGCAAATCGCTTCGGCTCTTCGGGATTCGGGAGTTTCAACTCGTCTGCACTCACTTTATCCTGGAGTGTTTTCACCCGAAGTTGCAGATATTACACCACCTATCCCTCTAGATGATGGATGTTCCCTAACCTCTTTGGGACTTTGACAAATCCATTCTCCTATGTGCACAACGAGACTTAAAGCTCGTGCACTTTACCTAAATCCAACGATCTATAACGATTATTCTTCCTCATGGATGGATCTTCGTCAATAACTCGGTAGACCTTCATATATTCACTCCCTTTGAAGATTTCTTCCCACTATCTCTCTTGAGATTTGTTTCTTGAACCCTTTGACTCCTTAGAGGGCTACTTTGACACTTAGTCAAACTTCAAATCTATGCACTCCTTATAACAGATTCTTATGCAATACTTAGCTTCTTGCAGGTGACTGTGCATACTTTGCAATAGTCCCTTTGCACTCCTTGCAACAGATTCTTATGAAAGACTTAGCTTCTTGTAGGAGACTATGCATACCTTGCAACAGTCCCTTTGCACTCCTTGCAAATGGAAGTTTCACGCTCTCTTCTGAGCTTCTGAGTCGAAAAATATTCTATCAACGCACTCCTTATGGAATTTATGCACACCTTGCATGAACTCAATGAAGAGAAACAATTGAAACTTATCCAAATACTTCATGGTTTCATATACTCAATAAAATAACTCATTCATTCATGAAAATAGAAAATAATAGGGAAACTATAAACAGTAGCAACACCATGCGTTGGCTCAATATCCCTCTTTTATATTCATTCAAGTGTAAATGGATACATCTTTGATAAAAACAACTTACATTCAGTAACAGCTATATCCTACTAATCGAAAGACAGATTTGGGCATACAATGCATATACATATACAAGAGGTCCTCTAGGGTTCCCTCCAAGTACCTATCTCATCGAAGTAAAATCTTACAACTACTTAAGTCCTATTACAATAAACGTCCGTGACAAACAATTAAGGCGAATGTTCAAATCCATGCAAAAATCAAATAAACTAAAGAACAATATGATCTCTCCTAGTTTTGCGTGATCATTCAGCCTCTGACCATTAAAAATTCTCGGATTCATAATTTACTTAGAAGTTCTCTGAGATACGCCATCTTTCAAAATTCAAATTTTACTCAAAAGGCACACAAAGGGCATTGAGATGTCTTCCACATGCGCCCTGATGACGATGCTCCTGCATCATACTCCATTGCTGGGAAAATCATGAGCTCCTACTCATGTATCCCTCTGTTATGTTGTTGAGACCTTCCAGGGTCCCATACTTTCTCTTAGAGTTGTCCATCTGCTCCTTTTCCTTGCTGCTTCTTCGACCTTGTTGCTCATGCATGTTCATTTCTATTCCATCTTTCCTTGTTGACTGCGTCTTGTTCAGCTTCCAGAATCAATCTTTTAACCTCCTCTATTGTTATGGGATAAATCGGTAGGTGCAGACACTAACTGATCTCCCTAGATCCACCTAGATCTAGAACAAAACACACCAGAACATGACACTTTCCTTAAGTTTTAAATATTGAATTTATTAACTAAAGAGGGATAGGTGACATACCATTTAAATGCTTCTTCCTCTCACCATCGCCATCCTAGCTCCGTTCCAACACTCATATAATGATGATCCTTCAAAAGAACGCAACCAACCAAAGTGATAGTAATAGCATAAAATCAATATAAACCTATGTATGTGATCAAGGAATCATACAATAAAACACAAGAAGATTTACAGGAAAGAATTATATTACTATATCATATTAAATGTGAAAGAGAGATTACAACTGTGGCCTTGATGTCGTAAGGTCCCTTCCAACTGTCTTTCGTTCCCCACACACTTCCACTCCAATAATTCTAAGAGCATATATCTGATAATATTCACAATATATCTTGACAAAGTGGCTCATCTAGCCAAGCTAACAATCTCCAAAGCTCAATCCAATCCAAGCTAATCCCAAAAGATAACTTTCTCCATGAGAGATCCTCTCCTTTTATAAGTTGAAAAGGATAAGGTGAGGAGATTAGGATGATCCCACCAAATCATGAAAGTGAGTAAGATCCAAACCATTCAGATGTCACCTCACCATGGAAGTTTCTCCTTCTAGAAGCATCGAGAAGATTCTCGTTTTTCCCACGTACGAGCATTTTTGCACCTTGCCTATATAGCAACCTACGAACACTTTGCAACCTAGGTATGGTGCAGCCTGTGAAAATCAGGCATTTTTGTACCCTGCCTATATATCAACCTGCGAACATCTTCTTTAATACGGTTTTTACAAAGGAGAATGCAACTTCTTTTCTCAGGAAAAGTTCTTCTCCCTTCTTTCTTCAGTAACTCAAGCCACTGACCCCTCTAAAGGAAACATATAGGCTTACATCATTAACGGTCATTAATGTGTAATAGAGAGCTCCCCAAAGTATGAATTTAGAACAAAGTGATAGCTAAAATACTTTGTCGAGTGTGTGTAGGGAATAAGGAACAGTCGGTCGGAAACCTGCCAACAAACAAGGAAATACAATACAATAATATATCATTACTGAGGTAGGAATTTCCATACTCAGAATACAAATGACTCAGAGCATAAATGCTAGCATGCAAAGATCCATGTCAAGTAAGACAGGTCAAGGCCACCAAACATACACTGTGGATCCATGCCAATATGACTCAAATATAAACATAACTACCAAAAAAATACACTATGAATCTATGTGTTAAAGACTCAAATTTGAACATAGCCATGAGGCATACAATGTGGATCTATGCAGCAATACAAATTGAATATACTCCAACACAACCTGAATCTGTCAGAAAAAATCCAGGGTCTTCATCTCCACCACTCTATAGTATGAATCTAACCATGCGAATACATGTGTCGAAGTTTAACATGGTAGAAACCACTTGATTACCAGTCATTAGTGTATATCGTTAACAAGTGTAATGGAAATCACCATTAATATCAATGACTCCCAAGGTACACTAGTACAATCCAACGAATGTGAATTAATGAGATGAAGTCGAACACTCGACGGAATCTCCCGATCAAGGGTCAATAATGAAAACCCACTGTCGAAAGCGAGGAAACCTACCATTGAGGCATGTAAGTTCCAAGGTACCAATTAGTTTCTAAGTCTAATTCCTAGATAATGAGTTGAAGTCAACAGGAAAAGACTCGTCAAAAGAGAGCCTTAATGTATCCCCCATCAATGACACGAAACAAGTAAAAAGATTTGATGTAGATCAGAGTAACCAGTAATTCAGGACTGACTCAGGGATGGATGACACAATAGAAGTCTTAAGGACTACATAAATGGCTGACGCAACAGAAGGCTTTCGGGGTTGAACTTCTCTTTGAACATATTGACGACACGACAACTGTCTTGGAAATACTAACTCAACAACATGGATCACAGACCAACGGGTAATCTTATAAGGAGTATGATCAAGAGACGAGCAGATTTTCCAACCTAGACATAAGGAGAGTGAAAGGGTGTCATGTTCAAAAGTGACTCTTCCATGGAATACAGGTTTAGACACATTTCTTTCCCAAATTTTCCCCCACCATTTCTAGCGAGTACCTTTTTATTTTTACACAAGCTTGAGGAGGATAACATATTCTTGAAATGTAATCTCATCCTTCAGATGATTCCCTTGGAGTATATTTAACGAACCCTAGGAAGGAGTGGTTCAGTCCCACATGGGCCTTTCAATGTTTGTTTTATGAGTCCAAAGAAAGAAAACTCAAGGGTTTTTCATGTTTATAGATTCTAAAAAACACTTAAAGAGAACTCTCTTGGTTCCTTTTTCATAAAGTAGTCTGATGAGACCGAAAAAGAGATAAACTATCGCTCAACATATGTTTTCTTCAAATACTTTAATGAGCATGAATAGAAAAAGATCGTTCGGCAATCTTTTCATGTTTAGAGAGTCTAAAAAGAGCTTAAAGGGAACTCCAGTGGGTTCCTTTTTCATATAACCTTTATGAGTCCGAAAAAGTGATAAAATTATACTCAGTTACATTCTCATTGATTTACAATCATGAGAAAGAACAAAGACTAAGATCGATAACTTATTCTCATGTATTTACGAGCATGAGAAAGAATAAAGACTAAGCTCAAGATTTTTTTCATTTTTATGCAAGCTTTAAAACAAAACAAAACTATGCTTGGACCTGGTTTCATTTTTACACAAGATTGAACCAGAGGAAACTATGCTTGAGGTAAGTGGTTTCATTTTTACACAAGCTTGAACCATAGAAAACTATTCTTGGAATTCCCAACACATAACACAGGGATGGTTGGTACTTAGCCCCCAACTTAAGAAACTAGCGGCTCTAAATTCAGCATGAAGTCCAGAGGCTAAAAGCATTGCCCCCCAAGCTTCGTTTCATCCAATTGTGAAGGAGAATGAAATGAAGCTTCAAATACTATACATAGGACTTGACCCAAACAAAGAGGGGGAAGTTGTTTCATTTTTTAACGAGCTTGACACATGAGAAGAACTATGCTCATGACTCTAGGTATAATCCCAAGACCATTGTTTCATTTTTAATGAGCTTGACATAGAAACGAGAACTATGCTCGTAACCTCTGTTTCATTTTTTTAATGAGCTTGAAATTAGAAAATCAAGATCAAAGACCTCTGTTTCATTTTTTAACAAGGTTTCCTCAGAGACGCAAAAACTATCCTCGAAGTCTCTCTTCTTGATCATGGATTCCAGGAGGACAATGCTCAAGAATGACACCATGTCAAGGGACAAAACTCGTTCATGGCTTCCAAGAGGTCTTCACTGGAAGGAATAAACACACTCTGGAAGGATACCATGTCGAGGGTCACAATAGGAGTAAAGAGATCAGGCTCTAATAACCCTATCGAAGAGATCACCATGTCAACTACTGGATCTAATTCATCATAAGTTGAAGCCATGGGCGACAATGTCACATAATTGACCTATGGCGGGGGCGATACCATCTGCATATAAGAAACATTTAGGGAGGCAATCTAGTTGGGGTCAATGAATGAAAGTTGATCAAGAGTCACAACTCGTCCATTCTGATGGAAAGATATCACACGATAAATAGTAGACACAATAACTATCATGGCATAGACATAATCTCTCCCAAGGATTAAAGCGAAATCCAAGGGGTCTTGGACTACCATGACATCAATAAAGACATTTTTCCCTCCCAAAGTTACAGAAAACTGAGGAAGGGTCCCTAAAGGTTGACTAGTTCTTCTGTTAAAAGATAACAAATTCTGCGTATCCAACACAAGCTGAGGAAAACCCAAAGCTTGCCAAGCAAAAGAGGAAAAAATACTAACGGATGCACCTTCATCTATCAGTGTCCGAGGAACATCTCGACCACAAACCTGTACTGTAATCTAGAAAGGAATGTGAGAGGAAAGACAAGGTCTAGTTAGCACACCCCAATAAAAATGGATGGCCTCATTACTTGGAGGGGGTTCCACGGGAGAAGGAGGAATACCCACCGGCATGGTAGATTCTGTATCAATGATAAAAACATGGGTAGTATTGGGTTTACTCTCTAGCGGGAGAGTAGGATCGACCGATGGAGAGATCAGATCGACCACTTGGGTTTCATTATCCAAGGGGAGAATGGGGTTGACAGGTGGAAACAAATTGACCGCTTGGGTTTCACTCTCTAATGGAAGAGTGGGATCGACCAAGGATGGGATCAAATCAACCACTTTGTTAACACTCTCTAAAGGGAGAGTGGGATCAATCGAATATGGGATCGGATTGACCACTTTGTCAACTGGTTCAATTAAGGACATGACCAGATTGACGACATGATCAATCGGATTGAATGGCGACGGGTCCGGAGTGATCATTCCATCAACTACAGGGGGATTGAGAAAAAACTTACGATAAGCAGCTGGAAGTTGAGGCTGTGAAATAATCATGTCTTCTAGTAATTTTGAGGCTTCGTCCATACGAGGGAAAATGTGAGTTAGATGACTCCCTTTACATAACATATACGTGAACTTGACTCTACTTTTCTTCTTCCCAACGGTATCATGACTAGATGACGGGAGGTCATTAGCATGTTGTTCAAAGGTTGACGATATGGGTTGGTCAGGGTGTGTAGACCATACTTCTATAACCTTGGATAGACTAGATAAATCCTTAAGAATATGGCTACCCTTACAAAGCCTGCAAGGGCACTTGGGCTTACAAGTTGTTTGGGTGATATTGACATTGTCAACACTCCTAACATGATTAATAGTAACTGGTTGTTTTCCAACATGTTTGACAGTGGTTGGAGGTTTTGACCCTTGTTTATCTTTCTTCTTCTTAATCTTTCTTTTCTTCTTCTTCTTATTCACCGGGTTACTAGCTTCAGAATTTTCACTCAACGAAGAAGATGAAATGGAAGGCGACCTTGCAAGCAAAGAAGGTGAAGAAGACCTTACTGGTGAAGGATCAACATGAGGTTAATGCTCTTGAGGGGAAGTTCTTGTGACTGAAGCACTAATGCATTCATGACTACCTGAGTGGAAAACAACCATACCGGTAATCCAATTGTGAGACCTAGAAGGATCAAAGTAGCAATATGAGGAGGAACAATGTTTCTGTAAGAAGGAAAAACAAAAGGTTCCCCTGGAAAAGGAGTTCCTTCATTGGTCCTTCCAGGAACTGACACCATAAAAAAAAAGATCCAATCTAGAGTCCACTAGGGAAAACAAACAACACATGTTAAAAATCTAGTAAGCAAACAAGCAAACAAAACCTTCTCACAATGAGCACACTAGTTGGTGGTGAAATCCAACGTCGCAAGAACAAAGTAAGAAGGGGATGAGATAGAGCGGGTGGAAAAGTTACATTGACAACCTGCTTAATGAACTTACGCCTTGGTGCAAGATCCCACACATAATCGTGGGTATACCCTCCAAGGATCCCGAGTGAGTTTGGCCAACGTTGATTCTAGGTATCGTGAAGACTTTCCCTTCCACGATCACCTTGTGTAAATACCCTAAAGAGATAGGCCACTAAGGTTACCAATCACTATAGTGGTGCCTAGGGAAACAATCGACAGTCTGATCCACGTGAAAGGGCAGGGTATCTAGCCTGAAATCAACTTGAAAGGCTTCCACTCATCATTGTGGGTATACCTCTCAAGCGACCCCCATAATACGCGCAATCTCTACACCAATACCAATAAAGAAGGGTGAGTAACTCTGCTAGTATAAATGTGACCTTGTTATTGACCCTTGTGTTAGAAGGGCTTCCTAGGACAAAATGTAATAAGTGGATTTTACCGCTACCTAACCCAAGATTCTATGTTTTTTTGCAACTTTGGAAAGTTATATTTCACGCCTATTCCAAGGCCCTACAACTAATCTAATGTAGTTTTGCTACCAGAAAGTATAAAAAATGTCTAGTCAATTTTTTTATAAGGGCTTTATTTTATGGTTGTTGTTACTCAAGAGGAAAATGGCATGAACAATATGATGTTTTGACTGAATCGAAACTTATGCAAAGAGATAAAGATGCAATCTTTTCATTTCAATGAAAGCTATGCTACGAGAAGGAGAAAAAATTTACCATTCCCAGATGCACAATGTCCCAACATTTAAAAAAACTCATCAATATCAATATATTTAAGAAATGAGCAAAATAGAATGTACACCAATACACGATTCATGCCCCCCCTGCCCGTCCATGATGGGAAAATGTTTTCAAAATTTAAGACCTAAAAATGCCAAGAATCATGCAATTTCGCTACTTCAAATGAAAGGATGCCCCCAATCTAATATAAAGCAGAAAATTAAATCTTTTTGTTTCAAAAATTTCACTAAAAGCAATAATGAACTTTCTTAAAACAAAGAAACCCAAACTAAAAGTATTCTTTTAAAGTGAACTATTCAGAAGAAATCTGATCTTTCTCTAAACAATTCTAAAGAAAACACACACTTTGTAATTGAAAGACACTCAAAGAAAGAGACTAATCCTTCAAAACCAAACAAGCAAAGATGGCTAAAATCAACTCAAAGAATTTCAAGCAGGATGTAAACAGTTCAATATAGGCTCCAAAAGTTCAATCCAGCTGATCAAAGAAAAACTGGGCATCAAAAGATAACAAGACCTGATCCAAAAAAAAATTACAAACAAGTTCGTAAGCTAGTAGTATATTATGGTGAGAAAATCAACAGTTTTCGCAGGCTAGCAATGGGTAGGGTGCGAAAATGTCGCACTAGTTTAAACAATGAGGTGCGAAAATCAAAGTTTTTCGCAGATTGTATACAGGTGAAGTGCGGGAATGTTTGTAATCAAAAGGAATTTTGAAAAAGGACAAAGAATCTAAGTGAACTTTTAGATTCCGAGAGTCTGGATGGATCTCCCACAGACTCAGAGACCAGAAATCAAGCAATCAAAGAAAGGGAAACTAGACTAACTAGGAAACAATCCATTCCCCAGTGGAGTTGCCAATTTTGTTATGGGATAAATCGATAGGTGCAGACACTAAATGATCTCCCTAGATGCACCTAAATCTAGAACAAAACACACCAGAACATGACGCTTTCCTTAAGTTTTAAATATTGAATTTACTAACTAAAGAGGGATAGGTGACATACCTTTTAAACACTGCTTCCTCTCGCCATCGCCATCCTAGCTCCGTTCCAACATTCATAAAATGATGATCCTGTAAAAGAATACAACCAACCAAAGTGATAGTAATAGCATAAACTCAATATAAACCTATGTATGTGATCAAGGAATCATACAATAAAACACAACAAGATTTATAGGAAAGAATTATATTACTGTATCA
>JASDQU010103873.1:133269-145530 GCA_032191745.1 Picea mariana | reverse complement strand
ACGCTCTGATACCAGTTGTTAGAAAAACAGGACCACGGAGCAATAAAATAAAACAAATGAAGAAACAAAACACAGAAGACACACAATACAAGAGAGACACAGATTTACGTGGTTCACCCAGTGTGGGCTATGTCCACCAGAGAAATTGGTAGGTCCTTCCTTGATTATTATCCAGCAAATGAAGGGATACAACCTACAGCAAAACCCGCTGTAACTTCCTCTTCTTTCTCTCACAGTCTCCTCTCTCAGAATACAATATTCACCATTCTCCATAGCCGTAATACATTTCCCTCATAAAAGAGGGTTGCCTTCTAGGGAAAAAAACCCTAACATAATCTCTACCGTTAGATCTGCAACCTTATAATGAACAGTCCATATTTACAATGAAATTACCCCCCTGGACCCCACAGAGGGGGTACGCCCCCTCTGCACTCCCCCACGTGGAAGAGTGTACATACTTCTGGGGTGTAAATACTTCATGGGGTATAAACACGGCTGAAAACAGGGACCTATGAATCAGGAAGATAATCAAGCTCCACAACCAACACTTTTGATAACGTATCAACAAAGTTTCATAGTTAGGTGAAACTATATCTTAGGACAAAATTCCACTAAACTTTGGAGAAAATTTTCGATTGAAAAAACTTAGACTTTTCTCATTTTTTAACTTAAAAAATTGATAATCATGAAGTGTAAATGGGAGAAGCTCACCCAAAGAAACATTAACTCTCTTCTCTTTCATCTCATTGACGATTAATATTACCAAAACAAAACATAGTTTTAACAAACAAGATTAAAAACGCATAAAATTGAGAACAACAATCACACAATTAACAAAGTGGTTTATGTGGAAACCCAATGAGGGAAAAAACCATGGGTAATGATATTCGATATTCTTATTATTCAAGGGAGAATTACAATAGCCAATCTCATGCATAAAATCATCCTCTCCTCACACACAGGCTCCTCTCTACACACCTTGCACTCTGCTCCCTATGGATATGCTTGTATATATAGCATCTCTCAACTAGTTAGACCATGTATGTGCATGTGATTGCATGGGAAATTCGTTGATATATTTCCAAGAGGTTTGTGGTCTATATTCTACAGAAGGGATTTCATGGCTTCTATTCATTAAATGGAAAAATGAAAACTAAATGGAAAAGGAAAGCTACCCAAACGTAAAAGAGGTATACGCTTACTTTATCATCCACTGATTCATGACAGATATATTGGTCATAGTTCCTCTCGGCATCTATTTGTAACTTCTAGCGACATTGCTATTGAACTTTCTAGATAAAAGGAAAGTGAAGGAATAGGCATTCTATCATATTTTATTGAAGCAATCAATCAAATCTCCATACATTACAATGGAGTATAGTTAGCTTTTTATAGGTTTTTATTACATATAATTAACTTGCTCAATACCACGAGTCACCAATATCACGTGTCCAAAACCATCACCATTGTAATAAAATACATACAATAAAACTAATAGATCCTTTTAAATAATTGTAATAAATAGATACAATAAATCATAAGCAATGTTATACAATTCAATCCATGTTTAGAAAATTCACAGAAGAATAAATGTGTTCCCATGCAATGTTATATAATTCAGTCCATGTTTAGAAAATTTATGGAAGATGTGATTAACAGTTTAATTAGATTGTAACTTTCGGTCATCATAGGACCTGGATACAAAGTCAACCATTGACTTTGTATATGAACCCTATGGAAATCTAGGAAATACTTTTTCATACAGTGAAAGGGAAGAATGTTATACAATTCAATCTCTGTTTAGAAAATCTATGGAGGAATCAATTAATAGTTTAATTGATTTACTAGATTGTAGATTCCAGTCATTATTGTGATGGGAGGAGGATCTGGCCATGAAGTCAATCATTGAATTTGTATCTCAACTATCCTCTGAAAATATAGGATCGAAGATGGCTTCTAAAATCGTTAGGAATTTTTTCTGTTTCAGTTTACATTTTTGTTTTTTTGGGGATATTTTTCTATTTAATTTTACTTGAAATAAGGCTAGAAATTATTGGATTTATATATTTGAGTGGGTAATTTGAAGCGTATTTATATCAGAAGATCTAAGGAAAAACCATAAAATAATTAGAAGATGCCATTTCTTCTGTTTTTCACTGGATGTAGAGGGATTCTAACTGCTTTTAGACCGTTTGTACCACTGGTTCTTATTTATGTTGCCTAAAGATGAGATTTTTCTCTCTTCAGGAAAGTTGATATATTATATTTTGTCACTCATAGTTCTTAAATTTGAATTGAAATTGGATTTAATATAGAAATATAAAATATTTTTTTTTTTAAATTAAAAAATAAAAATAAAAAAATATTGATATTCAAAACCTCCTCAAAAAAATTGAATCATGTTATAAATATTGCAAATCGAATTAGATGTTGCAATGAATGACATAAGTTTACATGAGATTGACAAATAAATTGAATCATGTTATAAATATTGCAAATCGAATTAGATGTTGCAATGAATGACATAAGTTTACATGAGATTGACAATTTTTTTTATGTATAAAGGAAACACTTTTAAACATAAAAAAAAATGAATTTTCAATCTAAGAAGTTAAATGGAATAAACAAAAAATTGTTAATGTTGTTTAAACTTTAAAGTCAGGTAGGGTGTACAAAAAGACTAGAAAGACAAGTTTGAGTAAGGTAAACAGTGCATAACTATAAGGTTGCAGAACAAATAAGCATTTTCATAGTGGTCATGGATATGGTTAGGGTTTACAGCATCACATTAGACTTATCTATAAATATGCACATTTTTAAACAAAAATACAGTCGTAACCCAAAGAACAATGCATTTCTACTAATTGGGAAATCACTTAGATACACTGCTTATTTATTTTTCCTTCTAGCTTACAAAAATTCATATTATTCTCAATAAAATATTAACACTTTCAACACTTTTCATTACAATGCCATTTTCCCCTCATTATCTCCCTATACATATTATAAACCAGCCTCTCAAAGACAACTCACTGTTTATAGCATCTTGTATTAGAAGATGTATTCTATTAAAAACTATGATTGGCACAGATTCAGTGTTTTGTGCAAGAGAGGAATTCTTAACAAATTTCCAACGTTTCTATGAAATGAGTTGTTGCATTTGTACACGCAAAACATACATGGCCATTCAATGCTCTGTATTTTTCTTATTTTTCTTCTGGCATAGTATTAGAACCCATGGTTTTCAGTGAACAAATGACCACAAGAACCCATGGTTTTCATTGAACAGATTACCCAAAAAAACATAAGGGTTTTTCAGTGAACAAATTACCACATTTTTTTTGGTGAACTTCCCATACCGAATTTGAATTAACTTATTAATCTGCAAAACAAACCTATGGCTGAATTTTCACAGATTCAACCAAATTTGATAACTATGATTTTGTGTAAAATCCATATATATATATATATATATATATAGTGAGGCCTCTTATTTCAGGGCCTCAATAAAATAATAAATATTTCCTATTCTCCTACTAAAATAACTGCAGTTCAATTCAAGTTTTCCTTTCATGATTTTCTTTATACCAGGAATAAACTGGTAAATAGACATAATAACAACATATTAACTTAGTAAATTGCATACCTCGACCTGTAGGTTGGTTGATTTAGCCCCTGGTTCATTTGTTCTTGTTCTTTCACAAACTTCCCAACTGAATATTAACCTCCCATCCAACTAGGAACAAACTCTCCATCTCCTTAGCTACGACAATCCTTATGGTTTCCTAGCCCCAAAGACCAAGGTTCCTCGCAACAACAATGTCCCTGTAAAAGCTCCCAAAACAATTTGTTCTTTCAATTTCCTCCTCCTCCTCCTTCCTCTCTCTTTCAGAATTTCTTCCTTTCCTCCTCCTTCCCCAAATTTCTCCCAAAACCAAAAGACCACTCTCCAATTCCTCTCCCCTCTTCCTTATCCTCCTCTCTCGAATCCTTGCCCATCCTTCAATTCCCCAAATTCCTTATTCCCTCATTAATACCCCAACAACCTTATCCACTCATTAATTACTTCTCCTACCATTTTAATAATAATATAATAAAAAGACTCATTGAATTTATTTTAATAATTAATTAAATTTAAATTAACAACTATGATAAATAAATAATCAAATTGGTTTGTTACATACACCCACCCTTCAAGAAACTTCGTATCTAAGTTAGAGTAATTTACAATATAAGGGTAATAACACATGATTCATACATCCACATCAATTAAACAACATCATCAATTTAAAACACGTATACATACTAGTGTACATGTGCAAGGCATGCATGTGTAGCTAGCACATACATGAGTCACACATGTACTAATGACAATAATTATAGCACCTAAAATAATTCGTGTATGTGTCCAATCCAATCAACAAGACCATTCATTTCATAAAAGATAGTAAGGAAATTAAATTGTTCACAAAATCCATCAATTATAATAATTTAGCATGAACAACATTCACTTAGATAATTGTAGTTCAATTAAGAAATTATAAATATACATATATACATATTTTTCAAAAAGAGGAAATCAATAAATTCTACTATAAGGAGAAATCCCCACACACTCTCAACTACTTCTATTCATCCTTCCTCCCTAGCCTACTTCCATCTTCCATCCCTATCCTTCCTCTGCTGGACTCTCTTGGAGCGTCAACCATATTGACCTAACTCCATATATAACCTGTAAGTAGATGTTTGAACTCTCTTGTCCAAGCTTCCCCTATAGGCAACTGATAGTCATCATCACACGTCTAGGGGAGCGTGAGCTAACACCGTCCTCCCATGACTCCAGGTTTTAGAGGATACATGGTGGGAAATGACTCCACCCCTCCTGATAGAACTAGGGTCAACACCCTACCATGGACCATACAATGGCACTATATTGCTGGGAATTTTGTCATTGTATATTTAATTTCAGGTAGTCTCGCCAAAAAAAAAACTGCACTTGTCCACATATCATAACAATGCATTTGAACCAACATATTTTCACATACAAATATTCATACCATATTGTTTCTTGGTCGATGTTCACAATATCAACCTTTTATTATCATTTTCCTTTGGCTATTTCATATACCATTGACCTGTAGATTAGTCTATAACACAAACGCATACATATATATGCATTACTATCATGTAAATGCATTTAATCATATTCTCAATTCAGTATCCATGTACCAACAACTTTAAATGTCAAAATTTTCAAGTTAGAAATAGATTGCATAGTATCCATCATAATTCAAATAATGATAAACATAATTGGCATTCACATAGGTCCATATGTCTTAAAATTTCAAGTGTATCATCAATAGTTTCATAGTTAATTGAAAATAATATATGATTAGGCCTTAAGTAAATCTAGCTATCTAATTTAAAAGGTGGCATTACATACACCCAACCTTCGGAAAACATATTCTCAAGGTGGTCAAAAAGTGAGGGATGATCTTATCGTAAGGTCTCTACATCCTACCAAGCAGCAGATCATGGGCTATACTTGTCCCATTGGACCTTAACTTGGTCTACCAAACGATTCCTGAGTTGTCGGACCCTATGGTCCAATATGCATAACGGTTCAACCATGAAGGTTCCCTCGTCCGATACTTGTAATTCCTTCCAATTCAGTTTATGAGATTCATCAACAACATAATGATGTAGAACATATACATGAAAAACATTATGAGTTTTATGCAAGTGAGGTGGCAATACGAGATGATAGGCAACGGGTCCAATTCTCTCTTGGATTTTGAATGGTACTATAAATAGAGGCGACAAATTTTTCCCCTTCCCAAACCGAATAGTACTCTTATTAGGCATGATACGAATGAAAACTTGATCTCCCACTTTATAACTTTGGTCAGTCCTATGTGCATAATCATAACTTTTTTGTCTATCATATGCTTCCTTTAGTTGTTTCCTCATCTAAATCACCTATTCATCTATCTCTTGAATCAATTCTGGCCCAAGAGTCACTCGATCTTCTAACCTTTCCCAACTCAATGGTGTCCTACATGGCCTTCCATACAGAGCTTCATAGGGTGGCATTCCAATGGAGCTATGAAAATTTTTATTGTAGGAACACTCTACCAAAGGTAGGTACTTCTTCCAATGGGTTTGATTATCCATAACATAGATCCCAAGAATGTATTCCATAACCTGATTTACTCTCTCATTTTTCCCATCTGTTTCAGGATGATATGGCGTTCTTAAGTTCAACTGAGTTTCTAATGCTGACTGCAAACTTGTCCAAAACCTAGATGTGAATCAAGAGTCCCGATCTGAAATAATATTCTTGGGTAACCCATGTAGACGAATGACCTCACTTATAAACACATGTTCCACATCACTGACATCATAAGTGTCTCTAACCAGAATAAAATGAGCACTCTTGGTCAACTTATCAACTATCACAAGAATGACAATGTGTTTGTGCGATGTGAGTGGAAATCCTACAACAAAATCCATAGAAATGACTTCCCACTTGGAAATAGGAACATCATGTGGTTGTAAGATACCTGTCGGGTGGTGGTGGTCAACCTTCACTTGTTGACACTATAGGAACTCGACGACGAAATAGACTACATTACACTTCATGACTACCCAGAAGAAAAAATTCTTCATTTCTGCGTACATTTTCTTCACACCCGTATGTTCACAATAAAGTTCTCTATGGGATTCCTTGAGTATGATGCTTCAAATATCTCCACCTTTGGGGATATACATACTTGACTGATATATTAATAATCCATCTACTTCTAGGCTATATCATTCATACTTTGGATCTAATTGCCTCCCATTCTGGAGGGTTGAAGTAACCTTTAAATACCACCTATCTCCAAGAAGTTTCCCCAACACTCGCTCCCTTAGATTAACTTTTAAGGGTACCAAGGAGAATACACGCAGTCTACTTCTCAAGGCACCCATGACCACATTCTTATTTCCTTTGATGTACGCAATTCTAAAATTGTACTCACTCATAAACTCACTCCATCGCCTCTGCCTGGCATTGATATCCCTTTGAGTGAAGAGATGCTTTAAGCTTTCATGGTCTGTTTTGAGCTCAAAGCTTTGCCCCACTAGATAATGCTTCCAAATCTTTAGAGCTAGCATTACAACTGCCAACTCTAAATTATGAGTAGCGTAAAGCTCCTCATGTTGATTCAAATTTCTTGACACATGCGCTATCACTCCCCCATCCTACATTATCATGGCCCCCAATCCTTGCTTCAAGGAATCCATGCAGATTGTGAAGTATTTTTCCATATCCGACACTCGTATAATTGGTGCACTAGTTAGTAACCTCTTAAGCTCGATGAATGCAATATCACATTCTTTTTTCCATTCATACCTAACCCCCTTGTGCTATAAGGTGGTGATGGTTTTCTCTATCTTAGAGAACCCTTGTACAAACCTCCGATAATAACCAGACAGCCCCATGAAGATTCTTACCTCATGAGCATTTTTTGGCACTGGCCATTCCATAATGGCCTTTACCTTTTCTGGATCCACAAAGATTCCTTCACCGGAAATGATATGACCTAAATAGTGAATTTCTTTCTAGAAGAAAGAACACCTCAACAACTTTCCATACAATTTGTTCTCTCTAAGGCATGGCAACACCACCTGCAAGCGTTCCTCATGTTCTCTTTCGTTCTTGGAATAAATTAGGATATCATCCAAAAAGACCTGTACAAAGAGGTATAAGTACTTTTGGAATACACCATTCATGAGGCTCATGAATGTTGTTGGCACATTGGTCAAACCAAAAGGTACTACAAAAAACTCGTAATTCCCAAACCAAGTTTGAAAGGAAGTTTTAGGAATATCTCCTTCCTTAATCCTTAACTGGTGATACCCTGATCGAAGATCAATTTTTTAGAAAAATGATACTCCTTTCATCTGATCAAAGAGGTCATCTATCCATGGCATTGGGTACCTATTTTTCACTGTAGCACGGTTCAAGTCCCTGTAATCTATACACAGTTGTAAGGAACCATCTTTCTTCTTGAAAAATATTATTGGTGCACCCCAAGGTGAGACACTAGGCATTATTATCCCTAATTCAAGTAGTTCATTCAACTGCATCTACAACTCACAAAGTTATGGCACCATCACCCTATACAGTGTCTTGGAAATTGGCTGCGCACTGGGTTTTAGCTCAATGGTAAAATCAAGCTCTCTCTCAGGAGGTAACCCAGGAAAATATTTCGTAAAAACATCCTCAAATACGGACAATACTCGATACTGATCCATGGAGGGTCCTTTCCCTTCATTGAATTCTTCCACTACATATAATCGACAACCTTACCTCATGCCATGTTTAACCTTCATGGTCGAGATAAAGCATAGAGACACCTTCCTCCATACACCTTGGATCTCTAGTGACCTTCCTTCATCATCAATACAAAGCACCATTTTTGTGGAAAAATATACCATAGATCGATGGGCTTCTAACCAATCCATTTTTATGATTAGGTCATACATCCCTAGAGAAGTAAAATACACCTCCAACCTAGTAGTACACACTCCCAGGTCTACTAGACAATTATCAATGCTAGGTCCAACCACTTGTTTTTCCCTCGAATCCATCTTGACTTGTTTAAATTCTTCGCACTCATGGGATGCCAACCCACACTTTTCTAATGCACAAGGTGATATGAAACTATCGATATCATCAGAATCAAATAAAATATTAACATGGCATAATTTAGTGTACCTGAAAACTCCATGATGCAGGAGCATCATCGTCAGAGGACACGTGGAAGATAGTTCAACGCCCTTTGCGTGCATTTTGAGTAAAATTCGAATTTTGGAAGAAGGAGTATCTCAAAGAACCTCTGAGTAAATGATGAATCAGAGAAGTTTTAATGGTCGGAGGCTGAATGATAGCATAAAACCAGGAGAGGTCAGATCGTCCTTTAGTTTATTTTATTTTGGCATGGATCTGAACATTCGCCTTAATTGTTTGTCACAAACATTTATTGTATTGGGACTTAAGTAGCTGTAAGATTTTACTTCGATGAGATAGGTAGTTGGAAGGAACCCTAAAGGACCTCTTGTATATGTAGATGCATTGTATGCCCAAATGTGGCTTCCAATTAGCAGTATATAGTTTTTACTGAATGTAAGTTGTTTTTATCAGAGATGTATCCATTTACACTTGAATGAATATAACAAAGGGATATTGACCCAACACATGGTGTTGCTATTGTTTACAGTTTCCCTCTTATTTTATGTGTTCATGAATGAATGAGTTATGTTATTGAGTATATGAAACCATGAAGTATTTGGATAAGTTTCAATTGTTTCTTTTCGTTGAGTTCATGCAAGGTGTGCATACAGTCCACAAGGAGTGTGTTGACAAAGTTTGTTTTGACTCAGAATATAAGAAAAGATAACGTGAAACTTCCATTTGCAAGGAGTGAAAAGGGATTGTTGCAAGGTCTGCATAGTCGCCTGCAAGAAGCAAAGTCTTGCATAAGAATTTGTTGCAAGGAGTGCATAGATTCAAAGTTTGACTACGCGTCAAAGTAGCCCTCTAAGGAGTCAAATGGTTAAAGAAACAAAGCTCAAGAGAGATAGCGGGAAGAAATATTCAAAGGGACTGAAGCTATGAAGGTTTATCAATTTATCCACCAAGATCCATCTAGGAGGAAGCAGAATCATTCCAAATCATTGGATCTAGGAAAAGTGCACGAGCTTTAAGTCTCGTTGTGCACACAGGAGAAAGGATTCATCGAAGTCTCGAAGAGGTTAGGGACCATCCATCATCCAGAGGGACATCATCCAGAGGGACAGGTGATACAGGTGGATATTGGTGGCCACCCACCTATTCCACTTGGACCCCCACCATTGCTTCTTTCAGTTTTTCAGTTTCCGCATAGTTTACTATTTTTAGCAGTTTTGTGTCCTGAACTTTCGGAGCCGTTTTGAGGCCCTAAACAACGTTTTTTGAGAAAACGGGGAGCAACACGCATCGTAGATTAATGTTTCTCACCCAAAATTTGTAGTCCTCGGATAGATATTTCTAATGAGGTTATGGAACATGTCAAATGAAGATCGTATGCCAAAGTTACGTCCCCAGGAAGTTGATGTACCAATTTACCCAAACGGGGCCCATAGTCTTGGCATTTCATCTCCTAGGGTTAGGTATTTTGATGTTTATGGCTTTCCATTGTTTCTCAATAATAATAGGTCTTCAAGCCTCATTGTAACATAGTTCATAGGCTAGTAGCTTCCACATATCTTCTCAGAGATAAGCCACCAACGCCCTAGCTAGTTTATTTTCATTCTGTCTGTAAGCACATTTCAGCCATTTGTTATTAATGAAATGAAGTCTTATTTCTGCTACATCTCTGTGTTTATGTGTATTTCTATATTTCATTGTGTTCCTACATAAATCTGGATTAGTGGTATCAGATCGGTCTTCTCATTCACGATCCTTCTTTGCATGTCCCCAATGAGGTCTGGGTATAAGGAGTTAGGGCTTGATCTGGTTGAACCTTTGCAAGATCAGCCTTGCAAACCCTGACGACCGTCCATGGGGGAAGAAAAGAAAGATGAGGGGGTAGGAGATCCTATCAAAATGTTTCTTGAGGAGTCCCTCAAGAAACAAAGGAATGCAATGATGGACAACTTTTCCTAGATCCTTCAACAGATTCCCACTGGCGGCGCATCGACATCTAACATCCACTCTGGAGGCACCACTCCTTTTAAGGTACAAGTAAACTTTGACATTCCTATATTTGAGGGCCAAATAGATGCAGATTTCATAGATAGATGGTTGAATCTGTTAGAAGGATATTTCTCGGTTCATGACTTTTTTGACCGAGAAATGATTATTTTTGCACTGCTCAAAGTCGTCGCCCATGTCAAGGACTAGTGGGAAACCTACTAGGAGAAATAGGGAGAGGGGGAACCCTCTCTATTCTCGTCTGCTCCCAATTTGAATTCTTTCCAAGACACCATCAAGGAATAATATTATCCCATGGGGAGCTATGAGGACAAATACATATTATGGACTACATTGCAGCAGCACATGGACCAAGATGTGCATGAGTTGACAAATCTGTTTCATACCCTATGCACAAAGTTGGGTATCAAATATTCAGAGAAACATTTGGTGTTAAAGTACTGTAGTTGTCTGCATAGATACATTCAGGAGGAAATGTATTTCTCGACATCTCCTCGCTTGGTGTGGCATACTGGTATGCTGCCAATATTGAGAAAAAGTTCAAATAGAAGAAGCGAGACTTTGGGTCTGCGAATCAGAAGCAAGGGAAAGGTACCCCTAAATCGTAGAACAGAGGACCAATCCAAGGCGGGGTGGACCAGGATAACCCGCCAAATCCACAAGCAAAGAACAACATCACGAAGCCCAAAAAGGACATGGGGAAGTGGTGTGAGTTCCATAATAGCTCCACTCACAACACAAGTGAGTGTCGGGCCAAGCAGTCACTTGTAGTGGAGTTGAAGGCTTCTGAATCAGATGCATGCTCCAACTGTGAATCAGAACCTGACAAGGGGAATGACTGGGGGAATCAGATTATTGATGTGGAGCCCAATGCCACCATTGCCACCACAAAGATCGAGAAGGAGGAACCAGAAGATCCAGAGGAGGCATAGCATCTCTTCCATTCCAAGATGTGGGTAAAGGGTTCCCGATTGCAGTTCATTGTCGACAATGGGAGCCAACAGAAACCCATATCGGTAGAGTTCATGAAGTGGCTAGGATTTCCAACCATAGCACACCCACAACCATACACCATCGGGTGGTTTAACCAAGGATGAGACCTCCGCGTCATCCAACAATGTCGCCTTCCCTACAACATCAACGCCTTCACGGATGAGGTATTATGTGACATTGCTCCTCTTGATGTTTCTGATGTATTATTAGGCCAAACATACTTGTGTAAGAGACATGATGTGTATGATTCTAGGTCTCATGTTGTTATTATCACTTTGGAAAATAATTTGTATAGGATACCAGAGATAGCACCGCCTACCACCATCTCTTTGGTTACTGCAAAACAATGCAGTAAGATCATTTCCAAAACTAGGAAATTGGTTTTCCTGATGATCTGCCCTCAAGGAAAGAGTAATACTGTGGCCATGACCTCCAGACAGGGCCCTGCTGCACGACAACAATAGATGAATAAGGTCATGGAGGAGTATGAGGAAATCTTCACCTCCCCCACAGGGTGCCTCTACACT
>JASDQU010103873.1:83051-113860 GCA_032191745.1 Picea mariana | reverse complement strand
CTGGAAGAAAGAACACTTCGACAACTTTCCATACAATTTGTTCTCTCTAAGGCACGACAACACCACTCGCGAGTGTTCCTCATGTTCTCTTTCGTTCTTGGAATAAATTAGGATATCATCCAGAAAGACCTGTACAAAGAAGTCTAAGTACTTTCAGAATACACCATTCATGAGGCTCATGAATATTGTTGGCACATTGGTCAAAGCAAAAGGTACTACAAAAAAATCGTAATTCCCAAACCGACTTCGAAAGGTAGTTTAGGAATATCTCCTTCCTTAATCCTTAAATGGTGATACCCTGATTGCAGATTAGTTTTTGAGAAAAATGCTACTCCTTTCATTTGATCAAAGAGGTCATCTATCTGTGGCATTGGGTACCTATTTTTCACTGTAGCATGGTTCAAGTCCCTGTAATCTATACACAGTTGTAAGGAACCATCCTTCTTCTTGAAAACAATTATTGGTGCACCCCAAGGTGAGACACTAGGCCTTATTATCCCTAATTCAAGTAGTTCCTTCAACTGCATCTACAACTCACAAAGTTTCGGTGCCATCATCCTATATGGTGTCCTGGAAATTGGCTCCCCACCGGGTTTTAGCTCAATCGTAAAATCAAGCTCCCTCTCAGGAGGTAACACAGGAAACTCTTTCATAAAAACATGCTCAAACACAGACAATACTCGATACTGATCCATGGAGGGTCCTTTCCCTTCATTGACTACTTCCACTACATATAATCGACAACCTTGCCTCATGCCACACTTAACCTTCATGGTCGAGATAAAGCATAGAGACACCTTCCTCCATACACCTTGGATCTCTAGTGACCTTCCTTCATCATCAATACAAATCATCATTTTCGTGAAACAATATACCATAGCTCGATGGGCTTCTAACCAGTCCATTCCAATGACTAGGTCATACATCCCTAGAGAAGTGAAGTACACCTCCAACCTAGTAGTACACACTCCCAGGTCTACTAGACAATTATCGACGCTAGGTCCAACTACTTGTTTTTCCCATGAAGCCATCTTGACTTGTTTAAATTCATCGAGCTCGTAGGATGCCAACCCACACTTTTCTAATGCACAAGGTGATATGAAACTATTAGTAGCACTAGAATCAAATAAAATCTTAACATGACATAATTTAGTGTACCTGACAACTCCATGATGCAGGAGCATTGTCATCAGAGCACACATGGAAGACAGTTCAGTGCCCTTTGCGCACCTTTTGAGTAAAATTTGAATTTTGGAAGATGGAGTATCTCATAGAACCTTTGAGTAAATGATGAATCAGAGAAGTTTTAACGGTCGAAGGCTGAATGATCGCGTAAAACCAGGAGAGGTCAAATCATCCTTTAGTTTATTTGATTTTGGTGTGGATCTGAACATTTGCCTTAATTGTTTGTCACAAATGTTTATTGTAGTAGGACTTAAGTAGATGTAAGCTTTTACTTCAATGAGATAGGTAGTTGGAGGGAAACCTAGAGGACCTCTTGTATATGTAGATGCATTGTATGCCCAAATGTGGTTGCCAGTTAGTAGGATATAGCTGTTACTGAATGTAAGTTATTTTTATCTGAGATGTAGCCATTTAAACTTGAATGAATATAACAGAGGGATATTGACCCAATGCATGGTGTTTCTATTGTTTCCATTTTCCCTCTTATTTTATGTTTTCATGAATGAATGAGTTATGTTATTGAGTATATGAAACCGTGAAGTATTTGGATAAGTTTCAATTGTTTCTCTTCATTGAGTTCATGCAAGGTGTGCATATAGTCCACAAGGAGTGCGTTGACAGAGTTTCTTTTGACTCAGAAGCTCAGAAGATATAGCATGAAACATCCATTTGCAAGGAGTGCAAAGGGATTGTTGCAAGGTGTGCACAGTCGCCCGCAAGAAGCTAAATCTTGCCTATGAATTTGTTTCAAGGAGTGCATGGATTTGAAGTTCGATTAAGTGTTGAAGTATCCCTCTAAGGAGTCAAAGGGTTCAAGAAACAAAGCTCAATAAATATAGCGGGAAGAAATATTCAAAGGGAGTGAATCTATGAAGGTTTACCAATTTATCGACCAAGATCCATCTAGGAGGAAGCACAATCATTCCAGATCATTGGATCTAGGAAAAATGCACGAGATTTAAGTCTCGTTGTGCACATAGGAGAAAGGATTCGTCAAAGTTCTAAAGAGGTTAGGGACCATCCATTATTCATAGGGATAGGTGGCATAAGATCTGCAAGTTCGGGTGAAAACACTTTGGGGGAAAGTGAGTGTGGAGGAGTTGAAACTCCCGAAGCCTGAAGAGCCGAAGCCATTTGCAGCCATCGATCTATGGCAGAAATGCATCAACAGATCATCGAATTTGGGTGAAAGAGATCTGGGAGAAAGTGAGTGCAGAGGAGTTGAAACTCCCCAAGCCCGAAGAGGCGAAGAGATTTACAACCGTCGATCTATGGCGGACACGTGTCGACAGATCGTCGACTTCGGGTAAAATCACTCTGGGAGAAAGTGAGGACGGAGAGTTTGAAACTACCGAAGCCTAAATAGTTAAAGTGGTTTGTGGTCGTCAATCTATGGGAGGCACATGTCAACAAATCATGAACTCTGGGTGAAAGCACTTCAGAAGAAAGCGAAGATGGATAGGTTGAAACTCCCGAAGGCCGAAGTCTCAAAGTGGACGAGAGTTGTTGATTCGGGTGGATGCATGGCGCATGATCCAGAACTTTGGGTACATAGTACTCTGGGGAAAAAGAAGGTTGAAACATCCTGAAATCGCGAAGTGTGGAGTCCCGAAATAGATCTCGAACGTTGGTTGCAAAGGGGAACGTATACCATTGATATGGTCCCAGTTAAAAGTTCTGAAGTCACGAAGTGCCAAGAGTTTAAGACTTGGATCACAACCTAATGTCACATGCAAAGAAGAGCTAGCAGAAGGAGCTAGTGTCTGTTAGTGTGAGATTTGGGAAAAGTGCTAAGAAAGAAGGGCCTGCGGGTACACGTTGATATGTGAATGGAAATCGACGACGAGGAATCATTGCGGAGCATGGGGGTGAAAATAGAGGACTTGCTAGTTCACGGGCCACATTTCACTAACGCCGTTGATTTTTTTGGGACGCGGAATCAATGACCACGATTAGATAAATTTGTGCGAGTAATTTTTTGATTGTGAAGATTGAGCCCTCCGATAAAGAGAAATCACGTTGGTTCCCCGCAATCACTGTGATTCGTTGATCGATGAACAAATTGGTAGTAACTATATCATTACCATGAAAACTTGAGGGGCGATGAAATATGATCAGACCGGAGTTAGGCGGGTACCATATGACCTACGCCTTGATGATAAAAGGGCATGTCTTTGATTGACATTGAGACCAGTAAGGTCTCGAGGAGCTAATCCATCTCTAGGAGAATAAGATCCTTGACTGGGAGGTCACGCAGCCCCAAGGGAGAGTAGGGGGGGTCTGCGTCAAGTGGTATCAGAGCCAAAATTTTCTTGCAGACAGGAGGTAATGGAGAGAAAAGGTAGTTTGGAAACATCAAGTAGTATCAGAAGCACATATTTTCCTATAGGGAGTAGGTGAGAGAGGAAACAGAGTGTGATACTCTGTGAATGATGGTTGCATGTGTGCAACAACAAATGGAAAGCCAAGTGGGCTGCAGGGAGAAGCTAGAGATGCTCTCAGTTGAAGAGTGATTAACATAATTTTTAGGAGGAAGGCTAACAAATATGGATACTGAAGGCACTAGGTGTGGTCAACGAGAATAAGACCAACATAAAAACAAATCTGGGATAGACAAAGAGCTCAGGGAGATCAGAGAAAAAATGGAGAAGCTAACATTGAAGATGAAACAAGAGGCAAAGGCACGTTGGACATATGAATGGCCTTTGAAGAGGAAAGCTAAGTGGCTTGTTCAGAAGTTGTTGGCCAGAAGGAAAAAATAGATGTTGAGAAAGTGGCAGAGGCATGTTGAAAACCTCAGTGACACAAAGGAGGAGTTGGTGTACATTTGTGATCCAGAAGTTGGAAAAATTCTCAGTGATGAGGAAGGGAGATCAGCTAAAGGTCTCATAAACTGCCAAGAGGGCATGAATGAATTTTCAAATTTCTAGGTGGGCAATGAGATGGGATCAATTGAAGATCTTATAGACTACTAGAAGGGGAGGGGAGAAATCCTATATTTCCAGGTGGGAAAGGGAAGTAAAATGAGACTGTCTGAAAGTCTCAGGAGCTCAGAGGAGAGTTCATATCAACAAGCAATGTTGACATGTGACAGGGAGGCAGAAGAAAGACCTCATATTTATGAAGGATCGTGTGGGTTTGTATCCCATGTGAATGAAGATGATCAAAAGTTAAATAATTCCACCATCAAATAGGAAGATCATAGGTGCATTCTGATCATTGGAGGAATACAAATATTCATGCCAAGTAGCCAAACAGAGGCTATCATATGTGTTGCAGATGCAGTAGAAGAAGGGCAACCAAAAAAAACTGTCATAAAGGAGGAAATGGAGCAGATACTAAAGTTTTCCCACGTACGAGAAGAAGAGGATAATTATGAGGGACGACTTAAAATTTTCAGCCAAGAAGATGAACAGAAGATGACTGCAACACTGGAGACTGCATCTGAAGAGGAAGCAGACAGTATAAACTTTGTTGATCTGTGTGAAGAACTGGAAACCATGGAGTGAAGGGTGATAGTGTGAAGCATGCACATCCAAAATGATAGGTTTCAAACAGGTGAAGGAGCATACCAGTCCAAGTAACAGTTGGAGGAAACTGGAGATATGCCAGCAGAGGAGTTGACAGAAGTCAATCTGTCAGAAGAGGAAGCAGAGAAACAACTCAGTGGTGAGACTGCAGAACTGAAATCTGCAGTAGAATGGCTAGCTAGTGCTACAGGAGATGAAGATAGCATGAAGGGTCAGATTGATCAGATTGGTAAGGAGGAGAAATAATTTCAATGTGCCCAAGAGATGGAGAAATAAGAGTATTCGGTGGAATTGCTCAAACATTTCATCCAAGGAGATGAACATGAGGCAACTGTAGAATTGGGATCTACAGCAGAAGGAGATGAGTATTCAGAGGAATGGAAAAAAAAATTCAGCTAGGAAGCTAAGCAGGAGATAACTACAAAACTAAAACGTGCAACAGAAGAGAAGAGAAGAGAGAAATAGATAGCATGGATTATATTGATCTAGGTGAAGAACTGAAGGCCGTGGAGATAAGGGTAAAGATGCAAATTCAGCTAATCCAACAAGTCAGGTTGGAAGTTGATGAAAGGGAGATGCAATAGAATGGGATGAAGGAGAAGAGCCAGCCATTGGACCAGCTAGAAGAGGTGATAGAGGAGGTTAAAATATTGATGTTGGAAGCTGCACAAGAAGCAGTCAACAAGGAAGGATGGAACATAAAGGAACATGTAGGAGCAACAGTGTAGAAGAAGAAACAAGGAAAAGGAGAAGATGGACAACTCCAAGAGAAAGTATGAGACCCTAGAAGGTCTCAACAACATAGCAGAGGTATCCATGAGAAGGAGCTCATGATTTTCCCAGCAATGGAGTATGATGCAGGAGCATCATTGTTAGAGCACCCATGGAAGATAGTTCAACGCCCTTTTCCCACCTTTTGAGTAAAATTTGAATTTTGAAAGATGGCGTATCTCGGAGAACTTATGAGTAAATGATGAATCATAGAAGTTTTAATGGTCCGAGGATGAACGATCGCATACAACCAGGAGAGATTAGATTGTCCTTTAGTTTATTTGATTTTGGCGTGGATCTAAACATTCTCCTTAATTACCTGTCACATACGTTTATTGTAATAGGACTTAAGTAGTTGTAAGATTTACTTCGATGAGATAGGTAGTTTGAGGGAAGCCTAGAGGACCTCTTGTATATGTAGATGCATTGTATGCCCAAATGTGGCTTCCGATTAGTAGGATATAGCTATTACTGAATGTAAGTTTCTTTTATCAGAGCTGTATCCATTTACACTTGAATAATATAACATAGGGATATTGACCCAAAACATAGTGTTGCTACTGTTTATAGTTTCCCTGTTATTTTTTGTTTTCATGAATGAATGAGTTATGTTATTGAGTATATGAAACCAAGAAGTATTTGGATAAGTTTCAATTGTTTCTCTTCATTGAGTTCATGAAAGGTGTGCATAAATTCTGCAAGGAGTGCATTGATAGAGTCTGTTTCGACTCATAAGATTAGAAGAGATAGCGTGAAACTTCCATTTGCAAGGAGTGCAAAGGGACTTTTGCAAGGTATGCACAGTTGCTCATAGGAAGCTAAGTCTTTCATAAGAATCTGTTGCAAGGAGTGCACAAATTCGAAGTTTGACTAAGTGTCAAAGTATCCCTCTAAGGATTCAAAGTGTTCAAGAAACAAATATCAAGAGATATAGAGGGAAGAAATCTTCAAAGGGAGTGAAGCTATGAAGGTTTATCAAGTTATCGACCAAGATCCGTCTAGGAGGAAGCATAATTGTTCCAGACCATTGGATCTAGGAAAAGTGCGTGAGATTTAAGTCTCGTTCTGCACATAGGAGAAAGGATTTGTCAAAGTCCTGAAGAGGTTAGGGATCGTCCATCATCCAGAGGGATAGGTGGCGTAAGAACTGCAACTTCGGGTGAAAACACTCTGGGGGAAAGTGAGTGTAGAGGAGTTGAAACTCCCAAAGCCTAAAGATTCGAAGAGATTTACAATCGTTGATCTATGGGGGACATGCGTCAATAGATCATCGACTTCAGGTGAAATATATCAGGGAGAAAGTGAGTGTGGAGGAGTTGAAACTCCCCAAGCTCGAAGAGCTGAAGAAAATTGTAGTCATCAATCTATGGGGGACACGCGTCGACATATCGTTGACTTCGAGTAAAATCACTTCGGGAGAACATTAGGGCAGAGAGTTTAAAACTACTGAAGCCTGAATATCTGAAGTGGTTTGTGGTCATCGATATGGGAGGCACGCATCGACATATTGTGAACTCTGGGTGAAAGCACTCCGGAGAAAGAAAAGACAGAGGGGTTGAAACTCTCGAAGGTCGAAGTCTTGAAGTGGACCAATGTCGTTGATTCAGGTGGACGCGTGGCGCCTGATCTAGAACTTTGGGTACATAGTACTCTAGGGAAAAACAGAGGTTGTAACATCCCTAACTCCCAAAGTACGGAGTCCCAAAATAGATCTCGACCATTGGTTGCAAAGGGGAATGTAGACCATTGATATGGTCCCAGTTAAAAGTTCTGAAGTCATGAAGTGCCAAGAGTTTAAGCCCTGGATCATAGCCTGAGGTCACATGCAAAGAAGAGCTAGCGAAAGGAGCTAGCACCCAGTAGTGTGAGAATTGGGAAAAGTGCTAAGAAAGAAGGGCCTGTGCGTACGCGTCGATCTATGAACGAAAATCGATGGTGGGGAATCATTATGGAGTGCGGGGGTGAAAATAGTAGACTTGCTAGTTCACGGGCCACAATTCACTAACATCATTGATCTTGTTGGGACACAGAATCAATGACCATGATTAGATCAAGTAATTTTTTTGATTGCAGAGATTGAGACCTCCGATAAAGAGAAAGCACGTTGGTGCCCCACAATCACTATGATTCATTTATGGATGAACAAATCAGTAATGACTATATCATGACTGTGAAAACTTGAGGGGTGACGAAAGATGATCATATCAGAGCGAGGTGGGTACCATATGACCTGTGCCTCGATGATAAAAGGGCATGTGTTTGATTGATATTGATACCAGTAAGGTCTCGAGGAGCTAATCCAACTCTAGGAGGTTAATATCCTTGACTGGGAGGTTGTGCATCCCCAAGGGAGAGTAGGGGGGGTCTGCATCAAGTGGTATCAGAGCTACTTGTAGACATGAGGCAATGGAGAGAAAAGCTAGTCTGGCAACATCAAGTAGTATCAGAAGCACAAATTTTCTTATAGACAACAGGTGAGAGAGGAAACATAGTGTGATACTCTGTGAATGATGGTTTCACATGTGCAACAACAAATGGATAGCCAAGTGGGCTGTAGGGAGAAGCTGGAGATGCTCTCAGTTGAAGAGTGATCAAAAAAATTTCCAAGAGGAAGGTAGACATAGATGGATACTGAAGGCAATAGGTGTGGTCAAGGAGAAGATGACCAACATAAAAACAAAGATGGGATAGACAAATAACTCAGGGAGATCAGATAAAAAATGGAGATGATGACTTTGAAGATGTAGTAGGAGGCAAAGGCATGCTGGACATATGAATGGCTTTTGAAGAGGAAAGCTAAGTGGAATGTCCAGAAGTTGTTGGCCAGAAGGAAACAACAGATGTTGAGAAAGTGGCTAAGGCATGTTGAAAACCTCAGTGACACAGAGGAGGAGTTGGTTTTCATTTGTGAGCTAGAAGATGGAAAACTCCTCAGTGATGAGGAAGGGAGATCAGTTAAAGGTCTCATAAACTACCAGGAGGGCAGAAATGAATTTTCAAATTTCTAGGTGGGCAATGAGATGGGATTAATTGAATATCTTATAGACTGCCAAGAGGGCAAGGGAGAAATCCTAGATTTCTAGGTGGGCAAGGGAAGTAAAATGAGACTGTCTGAAAGTCTTAGGAGCTCAGAGGAGAGTTAATATCAACAGGGAATGTTGACATGTGACAGGGAGGAAGAAGAAAGACCTCATGTGTATGAAGAATCATGTGGGTTTGTATCCCATGTGAATGAAGATGATGAGAAGTTAAAAAATTCTACCATCAAAGAGGAAGATCAGAGGTGCATTGTGATCATTGGAGGAATCAGAATATTCCTTCCAAGAATCTAAATAGAGGCTAGCATATGTGTTGCAGATGCATCTGAAGAAGGGAAACCAATAGAGACTATCATAAAGAAGGAAATGGAGCATATACTAAAGTTTTCCCATGTACGAGAAGAAGAGGATAATTTTGAGGGATGGCTCAAAATTTTCATCCAGGAAGCTGAACAGAAGATGGCTGCAACACTGGAGATTGTATCTGAAGAGGAAGAAGACAATATAAACTTTGTTTATCTGTGTGAAGAACTGGAAGTCTTGGAGAGAAGGGTGATAGTGCAAAGCATGCACATCCAAAATGTTAGGTTGGAAACAGGTGAAGGAGCATACCAGTCCAAGGAACAACTGGAGGAAACTAGAGATATGCCAACAGAGGAGCTGACAAAAGTCAATCTGTCAGAAGAGGAAGCTGAGCAACAACTTAGTGGTGAGACTGTAGAACTGAAATCTATAGCAAAATGGCTAGCTAGTGCCACATGAGATGAATATAACATGAAGGGTCAAATTGATCAGATTGGTAAGGAGGAGAAAGAGCACACATTTCAATGTGCACAAGAGATGGATAAAGAAGAGAATTCGGTGGAATTGCTCAAAAATATCATCCAAGGAGATGAATATGAGGCAACTGTATAATTGGGATCAATAGAATAAGGAGATGAGTATTCAGAGGAATGGAAAAATATTTTCATCCAGGAAGCTGAGCAAGAGATAACTACAAAACTAAAACTTGCAACATAAGAGAAGAGAGAAATAGATAGCATGGATTTTTCTGATCCGGGTGAAGAACTGAAGGCCTTGGAGAGAAGGGTAAAGATGAAAAGTTAGCTAATCCAACAAGTCAAGTTGGAAGTTGATGAAAGGGAGATGCAACATAATGGAATGAAGGAGAAGATTCAGTCATAAGACCAGCTGGAAGAGGTGACAGAGGAGGCTAAAAGATTGATGTTGGAAGTTGCAAAAGAAGCAGTTAGCAAGAAAGGATGGAACATAAAGGAACCTGCATGAGCAACAGGGCAGAAGAAGCAAGAAGGAAAAGGAGCATATGGACAACTACAAGAGAAAGTATGGGACCCTGGAAGGTCTCAACAACATATCAGAGGGATCCTTGAGTAGAAGCTCATGATTTTCCCAGCAATGGAGTATGATGCAGGAGCATCGTCATCAGAGCACACGTGGAAGACAAATCAACACCCTTTGCCTGCCTTTTGAGTAAAATTTGAATTTTGAAAGATGGTGTATCTCAAAGAAGTTTCGAGTAAATGATGAATCAAATAATTTTTAATGGTTGGAGGCTGAACGATTGTGTAAAAATAGGAGAGATCAGATTGTCTTTTAGTTTATTTGATTTTGGTGTGGATCTAAGCATTCACCTTAATTGTATGTCACAGATGTTTATTGTAATAGGACTTAAGTAGCTGTAAGATTTTACTTCGATGAGATAGGTAGTTGGAGGGGACCGTAGAGGACCTCTTGTATATGTAGATGCATTGTATGCCCAAATGTGGCTATCGATTAGTAGGATATAGTCGTTACTGAATGTAAGTTGTTTTTATCAGAGTTGTATCCATTTACACTTGAATGAATATAACAGAGGGATATTGACCCAACACATAGTGTTACTACTGTTTACAGTTTCCCTGTTATTTTTTGTTTTCATGAATTAATGATTTATGTTATTGAGTATATGAAACCGTGAAGTATTTGGATAAGTTTAAATTGTTTCTCTGCGTTGTGTTCATGCAAGGTGTAAATAAATTCTACAAGGAGTGCGTTGACATAGTTTGTTTCGACTCAGAAGATTAGAAGAGATAGCATGAAACTTCCATTTGAAAGGAGTGCAAATGGACTATTGCAAGGTATGCATAGTCACCCGCAAGAAACTAAGTATTTCATAAGAATCTGTTGCAAGGAGTTCACATATTTGAAGTTCGGATAAGTGTTGAAGTAGCCCTCTAAGGAGTCAAAGGGTTCAAGAAACAAATCTCAAGGGAGATGGAGGGAAGAAATATTCAAGGGAGTGAAGCTCTTAAGGTTTACCAAGTTATCGACCAAGATCCATCCAAGAGGAAGTAGAATCGTTCCGGATTGTTGGATCTAGGAAAAGTGCACGAGATTTAAGTCTCGTTGTGCACACAAGAGAAAGGATTCTCCAAAGTCCCAAAGAGGTTAGGGATCGTCCATCATCTAGAGGGATAGGTGGCATAAGATTCGCAAATTTGGATTAAAACACTCCAGGTGAAAGTGATTGCGGAGGAGTTGAAACTCCCGAAGCCCAAAGAGACGAAGTGATTTGCAACCGTCGATTTGTGGGGGACACCCGTCGACAGATCTTCGACTTTGAGTGAAAGAGATTATAAATAAAGTGAGTGTGGAGGATTTGAAACTCCCAAAACCCGAGGAGGTGAAGCGATTTGCAGTTGTCGACCTGTGGGGGACACACGTCGACAGATTGTCAACTTCGGGTAAAAGAACTCTAGGAGAAAGTGAGGGCTGCGAGTTTGAAACTCTTGAAGCTTGAATAGACGAAGTGGTTTGTGGTCATTGATTTTTGGGAGGCACACGTCGATAGATCGTGAACTCCAGGTGAAATAAATCTGGTATAAAGTGAAGATGGAGAGGTTGAAACTCCTGAAGGCCAAAGTCTTGAAGTGGACTGGAATCGTTGATTAGGGTGGACGTGCGATGCTTGATCCAGAACTTTGGGTATGAAGTACTCCGAGAAAAACAGAGGTTGGAACATCGTGAACTCCTGAAGTGTAGAGTCCTGAAATAGATCTCGACCGTTGGTTGTGAAGGGGGATGTAGACCGTTGATTTGGTCCCAGTTAGAAGTTCTAAATTCACAAAGCACCAAGAGGTTAAGGCCTGGATCACAACCCGAGGTCACATGCAAATAAGAAATAGCAGAAGGAGCTAGTGCTCATTAGTGTGAGATTTTGGAAAAGTGCTAAGAAAGAAGGGCCCATAGGTACCCGTTGATCTGTAAATGGAAATCGACGGTGTGGAATCATTGCGGAGTGCGGAGGTGAAATTAGCAGACTTACTAGTTCACGGGCCACAATTCACTAATAATGTTGATCTCATCAGGACGCGGGATCAACGACCACAATTAGATCGAGTTTTGAAAGTACTTTTCTAATTGTGGAGATTGATCCCTCTAATAAAGAGAGAGCACATTGGTGCCCCACAATCACTATGATTTGTCGATCGATGAAAAAATTATTAATAACCGGATCATGACTGTGAAAACTTGAAGGGAGATGAAAGACAATCAGACCAGAGCGAGACGGGTACCATATGACCCATGCCTCGATGATAATAGGGCCCGTGTTTGATTGATTTGAGACCAGTAAGGTCTCTAGGAGATAATCCAACTCAAGGAGATTAAGATCCTTGATCGAGAGGTCATGTAGCCACAAGGGAGAGTAGGGGGGGTCCGTGTCACTCCACCACAGTGGATTGATTCTCTTCTTGGTGGTTATTGACAATTGTATAAATCTGGTGGCTTCTACTCGCTCTTCCCATCGGTGCTTTTCCTTCTCTATGCACAAATCCCATTTGTGAATCTGAGCAGTCACGCTGGTAATGGGGTCCTCTAAATCCCCAACAAGTAACATGAGATGGAACCTGCACACTGCCTTGTGATGGTCTCTAAACTGAGTTCCTTCCCCTAGAACCCCTACCCCTACTTGCTCCTCCCTGAGAAGGTCATGGACCTGCCTGCGTCATTGGCGATGAGTGGGATGCTGCACTTGCTACCATTGAAATACCTGTTGTAATTGTTCTAGGTGCGACTCTATTTCCATAAAGAGGTGGCCTAGAGCTTCCTCCCCTGAATAAGATCCTAGGGTCCTTCCCCATGAATCTAGCATGCTTTGGAATGGTTTATCTCATACCTCTATTTAAGCTCATATGCTCCTCTGCGTAACGAGCATTTTTAGTTTCTTTAGATACTGATGATGGTTTCCACATCCGTACCATGTCCCTTAACTTAGGGTTTAACCTGTACATAAAATGTTTTTCCTGTCCTTGATTGGTATCCATGTAGGAGACATATTTCACTAACTCCATGAACCTGATCTCGTACTCTTCCACAATCTTGTTTCCCTGAACTAGAGCATGAAATTCTCCTACCTGTTTTTCCTCATAGTAAGCAGGAGAATATTTCCTCTGGAGCCTTTCTTCAAAAATATCCCATGAGACGGTGTCTGAGGTAAGGTGCAACTTCCTCTCCAGATTACCCCACTAGTTCAAGTCATTGTGCCTCAACTGAAATATCACTATCTTCACCTTTGACGTGGAAGCATAGTCTCATAAGGAGAAACACCGCATCATTCCTTTCGACCATGCATCTACATATTCACTTGCACGACCCCCAAAAAAATCTGGGATTTTGATGTTTTATTGTTCTCTGGTGATGTTCCTTGGTGTAGGCCCTTCTTCTCAATCCCTCGATGCTACAGAGTTACCCACTCCACATGGTTTAAGTAAACCCACAATTATTTTATATCTAAAATATGCCAAAATCATAAGTACTTGTAATTTCCATAAAAACCTCAAATTTGCAAAATTTAACCATAATTAACAAATTCTACCTTAATTTATAAAATCTCTTTAAAATATTAAGTCATTATTAAATGAAAAACTTCTATCTAAGGATTTCCATTGGGCATGCAATTGTTACACATGATTTTTGTCATCTTGGTGATGTATTGACAATAGTGTACTTAGGCTCTCAAAAAGAACTTTCTCCTGAGAAAAGTGGCATTTATCTCCTTCCAGAAAACATATTTTCAAAGTGAGTTCACAGGCTACATATGGCCTAGGGTGCGAGAATGACCCATTCTTGCAGGCCACCTACATCTAGGGTGAAAAATTCTCATAGGTTGCTCTATAAACAAGGTGCGAACTTGTTTTTGAACTTGGAAAAGAGAAGAAGTCTCGAGGGTTCTAGAACGGAATCTTCTAGAAAATGGGTTGGCATTCGTATGGTTGTCATTTTACTGGCTTTTCTGATTTGGTGGGATAATTATCATCCATGTAACCATCTCACCCTCTCCTATATATTAAAAGGATTCTCATGGAAAAGGTTAAGAAATATTAATTGAAGAATTAGTGAAGAAATTGTGTGAAGAACCCTGCTTGAACAGAAGCTTGGAGACTCTAGTAGGTCTATCAAGAGGAATTGGATCTTCTTCATGCAAGGACAAAGCAAGTGTGTGTGTTGGAACCAAGAGTCACCGAAAGGAAGCTTGCGACATCAAGGTGATCAGGTTGTATCTTCTACTTTCAATTAATATGATACAATGACATGTCCTTTTCCCATAAAGTCATTCTTACTTTATTGTGTAATTCCTTGATCATACACATAAGTTGACGATTGAATACATTTTGCTACCTTCACTTTGGTTGGTTTGTGTTGTCTTGGTCTTGACCTCATGAGAGCACCGGAGTGAAGCGGGAGAAACAAAGACCTAAGGAAGTGATACAAAGGTATGTCACTTGTTCCTCCTTACTAGCTAATTCAATGGTCGTAACTTAGGGAAAGAGTCACATCCTGTCATGTTTTGTTCTATATCCAAGTGGATCTAGGGAGATCTGTTAGTGTCTGCACCTACCGATTAGTCCGATAACAAAATTGGTGACTCCATTGGGGATGTAACCCATTTTTTAGTGGTTTTTTGTGTTTTTCCTTGGCCATTTGCTCTTGCCTTACCTTTCTTCATTTCTATCAATCTGTGAGTCTTCAGGAAACCCTGACAGACTCTCTAGGTCCAGAAGTCCCTTCAATTTTTTTGTCTTTTTCTAAAATTTTTCCTAAGTTTCAGGCCTTCTCACACTGAACCCCTCAGTGGCTTGTGATAACCCCTTGAGTTAGCACCTTGACTTTCATTCCAGCGCGAGGTTCTCACACCTTGCTTGTAACCAGCCTGTGAGAATGCTCCATTCTCGCACTGTACATTACTGATAGCCTGCGAACCCATTTTTAAAATTTTTGGATTTAAGGTTTTGGTATGCTCAGATGCCCAGATCTGTATAGGTGTCTGAAAGGAACTTCTTGCACCACTGGTTGATTGTTTCTTGACTTTGGATTTTGTGCACGATCAGTCTACAGAAATCAAAGGCTCTTCTTGTCCATATTTTTCTCAACTCTCATCTCTTGACTTTTCTTAGCAAGGATATAATCTTTGATCCTGGAATCAAAGTACTTGTTTGGTTAGGAGCCGGTGATCGGTTTGAAAGTTAGGATTGTTTGTCTTTCTCATTTTCTCATTATTTGGAAAATCATTGTTCTCATGCAATTGAAAAGACTAGTCTTGTCTACTTGTCATTTTTGTCTCCATTGAAAGATTGGTTTGGGTTTTGTTTATTTCTTATTTTTTATTTATTGGTTTTCCTTACTTTCACCACCATGGTGTGAATCTTTTTGAAAAGTAAAAAACATTTTTCTTTTTAAAAACATTTTGATTTTGAAAATATTGGAAATCAGTCGTTGATATAGAACAGATAGAGAATTTCCACTGTTACGTGATTCGTTGATACTGTATTTTAAAGGAGATTGCATATCGTAGTTCAAGATTGTTCCAGAACACTTCTCTTTCCCTCCCGTAAATAGGATTCATCGAACGAAAATTGATATATTTCATTCCTATCTATGCATTGCTGGGTCAGAGTCTCACACAACATCAGTTTTATCTCCGTTTCCTTTGAGTAACAACAACCCTTAATAATATTGCGCAATTTTAAAATTTAAGTAGTAACTCTTTTCTAGGACTCTATTACACAAACAATTAGTTAGGCTAGAGCTTTGGAATAGGCAGAGAGATACACTCTCCAAAGCAAAAAACACACAATAGCATCTTGTGTTAAGGAGTGTCAAACTCCATTTACAACATTTTGTCCTGGGAAGCCCTTCTCACACAAGAGTCAAACCTGAGGTCACATTGATATTGACAGAGTTACTCACCCAACTTCCTTGATATCGGTGTAGAGATTGCATGTATTACGGGGGTGACTTGGAGGTATACCCACAATGATGAGTGGAAGCCTCTCGAGTTGATTTCGGGCTATATACCCTGCCCTTGCGTGTGGATCGGACTATTGACTGTCCCCCCAGGATTTATTGTTGTCGGTGGTAACCTTAGTGGTGTATCTTCTTAGTGTCTTACACAAGGTGACTGTGAAGGGGCAAGTCTTCACGGTACCTGGAATCGACGTTGGCCAAACTCACTCGGGCTCCTTAGAGGGTATACCCACGATTGTGTGTGGGAGCTTGCACCAAGGTGTAAGTCTGTAAAGCAGGTCGTCAGCGTAACTTTTCCACCCTAGCCCAGCCCCTTATTGTCTCGTTGTTGCGACATTGGATTTCATCACCAACTAGTAACTTCAGAATTAGAAGGTCTTGTTTGCTTAGTGTTGTTTCCTAGAATTTTTTTACTAGTGCGTGCTGTTTGTTTACCCAAGTTGACCACGGGTTTTTCTTCGTAAGTTTGTAACTCGTTCACAATAGAACCTCCATGTTGTTCACGTAGAATGCAGGGCTTACCCCCAGAATATTTGGAAGGTTCTCAACCCTTTCCTACAAGCTCACCAGAGGGCTCTCCTCAACAGAGTGAAGTCCAAGACATCACAACTCCTCAAGTGGAAAGAACTGACTCTCTAGAACTGTTCCAGATTACCAATTCTCGAGAGGACTTTTGACTTCGCCCCAATTCTGAGAGACGTATTATGCGAGTGAATTCTTCTAGAGACTTAATTGTTTTATCTTCTGGATCACCGACTGGACCTTTTCCAGGACCTGAGGAACAAGATCCTTTTTGGTCTACTTGTGTTTTTAGACGGAATCTCTTTGGCTCAAGAGTAGGCATTGAAATCACTGTCTCACCTGTGTTCCCCAAAACCTCTAACCCAGATGCAGTACCTTTTACTACTGCTTATTATTTTCCTGGTATAGAAGTTCCGTGAGTTGACAACATATTGACCCTCCCTTTAGAAATGGTCCATTACACATATACTACGAGTATTCACACTAGGATTACAGCAGCTAGTCAAGCCCCCATTGGCACACCACTCTCGCCCAGTGTCACCCCGACACTTCCACCCAGATACCATGTGTTGAATGCTTCTATTATCACTCCTACGCAAACCCCATATGGAACTCCTGGTGGTCCCTCTTCTTCTAGGCACTCTCCTCTCAGCTTCATTCTGACACTTCCTCAACCCCCTTTCGGAGGACCTTTTTCATCCTCTATCGGCGGCACTAATCCTAGTGGCACCATTCCGTCGTTCACACCTAATTACTAGATTCCTGTTGGTGGACAATTTCACCAAGGAGGTTTGACTCAACCCCCCTTGTAGGGAAAATTCCTATTGGAACACAAATCCCAATTGGAACAAAACCCCCAATTGGAACTCAACCCCCGATTGGAGGACAACCCCCACCGACCCAACCCTACGGAAAAAATATACCTCCATCCTTGGCCCAATATTGGAACCATCTGATACAACATAATCCTCAATCGACTAGGGGGCAACAACTTCCAGTTACATCCGTTATAACCCCTAGTATAGGCCAACCATATCCAGGTACATCCAATCCTATTTGGGGCTCGAATGCTCAAACTCACGTCCCTGTTCAAGGATATAATACCATGAGATACTTTCCTCCACNTCTTCCCATTATATGCAGACTACTTATGTTCTCACTGGTTTGTCGACGGGACTCTCTCCCCAAAGCCACCAGTACCCGCATGTGAATAGACAATTACCCTTCTTGGCCACTTTGGACCTCCTGGATCTGTCAAGGATTTTAAACGATCCAATCCGTCACTCTCCCCATTGGCCCGCTATACCAGCCAAGATACCATATGGCATCCCTAAATTTGATGGAAAATAGGGAGAGGACTTGAACAATCACGTCATGACTTTCCACCTCTGGTGCTTATCCAACTCCTTAATGGATGACTCTATTCATTTACATCTTTTTCAAAGAACTCTCACAGGTTCTTCCATGAAGTGGTATATAAAATTACCACGAGGTTTCTTCATCGAATTCAACACCCTAGCTATGGCTTTCCTCACCCACTACCAGTTACCGATCCGTTATGAAATGAGGACCGAGATTTTGAGTTCTTTCAAAAAAAACAAAGCCACTCATATACCCGATCACATTCATGAGTGGCGACGGAGACGACGTCTCATCAAACTCGAACTTCCCGATCAGCTGTTGGCAGAGTGGTTCACAAAATCATTTGTGAACGACATCAGTCATGACATCGCCATGGGTGGATTTGTCATAGAAGAATAGGCCATAAGTCATGCTCAATACCTTGACCTTGTTTACTCACAAACTGGTACTCTTTACAACTTACTCCCTGATGCACCTCATCCTTCTACTTCCACCACTTCAACTACTCCAGCTGCTTCTCATGCAGCTGATGGTGTGATTGGCACTTTCCATGCCCAACCACATTCCACCTCAAGAACCAACCCCAAACCCACTTCTTCTAATGTTTAAAATGCTCTGTCTCCTACCCCTCCCAGCGGCAAGACTTTTGAGGTAAATGTAGTTCAATCTACCCTAGCTGGTAAAAACAAATCCAAAAAGGGAAAGGGTAAGAATAAGGAGGAAAAAAATACTTTGCAAGCAGAGAAAACCAAAAATCCACCTGTTGACGATAGGGATAAGTGCAAACCTCGATACCCTTGTCTTATCTGTGGTGATGATCACTACATGAAAGATTGTCCATGATGCGCCAAGGTTACTAAGTTCCTTCAAGGGGCCCCAAAACCACCCACTCTGACCATTTTGTACCAACCCTTCCCCTCTCAATGACAGGCCCAATTGGTCATTCATGACCAACCTTCCCCTTCTATTACGTCTTATGTATTAATGTGTACTAGTGATTCAAAGAAGAATGACATCGCACTCACCACTCGAGCCAAAGATTATTCTCCCTCTAAAGAAAAGGTTGATGATATACCTCCTTCATTGGTCCAACCCTCTCCCACGACTCCACCTACCAACGATCCTCTTCATCTCGAATGATCGAGCCTTGAAACAATTCTTCACCCCCCTCCAAAGGGCGTTGTTCAGAAATCGGCCTTCAATCCTCATGCTCATGCTGCCCAGAACTACAACATTGTTGAAGACTGTTGGCAACAATAATGTAATTTCTATTGTTTATAAGCTGCCTACACAGGGTCTCTAAATTTTCATTACTTGTCATGAGCAATGACACTTATCACTTGTCATTTTTTACACATATTCCTTTCGATTTTTGTTTTCATGACTGTAAGCATGAAAACTCGCAGCTGGAATTCACACTTTGTTTTGATTTTTGATCAAAGGATAATTGTTCATACGGTCTATTGTCAAATTGTCGTATTTTGCTATGAACATGATTTTTTTCCTAGTTTATAAATCCTTGGTCCTAAACATGCCTTGGTTACATAAGTGAAAGACCTACATTCATTTATATTCGATTAATATCAATGGGGTTTTTGATTCATAAAACTTTTAATTATCCAATGTTTAATTGATACATTTACTTTGTAATCAAGTCATAAACGTGCGTTCTATGGTTTTCAACTGTTCTGATCCTTATGCGTACCCATATGTTAAGGTGTCATATGAAGTACAATGTGATATTATTTCTCTGTATGGACTTGAGCTTCACGATCTCATTCCCACGCATGGTGATTAAGCCTCTGCCTACCATTTCGAACTGTCACAACATTGTTTTGTTCGGGGCTATGGCTCTGTGTTTTTTCTATCAAACCCTACCTCCGATTTTCGTGTTGATTCCCTTCTATTAGCCATGGCTCCAGTGGTGAGGATTGAGCCCAATGGCATCCAAAACTTGTTATCGTATGATAACTCCAGGGACGATTTAGAAAGGAACGATTGCCCTGCATTCATTGAAAAGTTTAAGGGTTTCAATCTGAGAGTTGCCCAAGAGTTCGCATTGACCTTCGACGGTTGCAGAGCTAAGATAGGTTACATGCAGCTAGAGGTAACTGAAGATTTTTTAAGCCAAGCTACCGATTTACCAGCTGTCAGGCAAAGATGGTTCAAGAACACAAAAGTTGAAGAGGTCCCCTGGTCATTGTTGTTCACCTCAAGGAAAATTACCAGTTGCGACCGAGGTATGCCTGTCTCATCTTTAAAACCTAGATGGCATGATCTGTTAGCTATTGTGAACCAATTCATTACGTGTGAAGGAATATTTGGGTTGGTTTTCTTGTATCACCTGCGATTGCTTATGAGTTTCATTGAATTCCCGTTGAACATGCCCTACTTCCTCCTTAGAAGTCTATACAAGATGGGAAAGCGGTTTAGGAGGCAGAAGTATGATTCTAGTTTGTTCCATCATGGTTTAATTAAGAATATCATTGTGCATCAGTTGCAATTAAACAATGATTGTTGGGATTCTTTTGTGTTACGAAATGGCTTTGGTAATAGTGAGTTGGGACAGGTTGACACACCTATTATCACAGAGACCCTTGTGAAACCTACCACCTCTCCTCCACTGCTCCTACCCTACGATCCTGTCTCTAATTTGGAACCCTCGACCTACCCTGATGCTACTCAACCAGACACTCAACCAGATCATATCCTAAGAGTTGCACTAAGACTGTTAAAAAACCCATAGGGAAGAAACTAAAGGGCAACGTCGATGTTAATTATAAGAGTAAAAGGGGCACTTGTTGGGTTTCACGATGTGCTCGAAACAATCCCAAACCCTGTGCAGACAAAAAAAACACAATTGAGATAAGTGAAGACTCAGATTCAGAAATTGAAGGGTTCTTGGCTGAAGAGTATCCATTTTCATATGGACTTTGCCCTGACAGACCCTACAATTATGTTACCAACCTGCCACCGTGTCTAAAGGACAATCCTCTTTTTCCTGGAATCCAACTCTGTGACAAACCTACATGTCAAATGGACAATTCTCCAAATGTTAATGCTATCAGTGCCAATGCACAGTCCCTACAGCCACACTATAATGAGTGTCGATCTTGGATCGACCGATATTATACAGATGTGCCTTTACTACAGTCCCAGCTTAAATCTTTGGAAGACTAGGTGGATTCGTTAACAAATGAGAATAGCAGACTCCAATCCATATCTCAAGCCAAAGACAAACGCCAAAAAACTACATGATCTGTCATTTTTAAGAATGTGGAAGCAACGACAACAATAGTAAACTCCAAGATTGCTTGATTTGTTTGAATCCCTTAATTTGAGGTATGATCTTTTTCAAAGTTTAGTATGATTCTGTTTTTCTCAATTTAGGATACACGATTTGTTTGCATAGATTAATTTTTAGTTTGTTTTGTTTGATTGAATAAAATATGGTTGTGGTTATAATTATAACTAGCAACAGAATCATGAGTTTCTGTAGCCAGTTAGAAAAATTCGAATTGCTTGTTTTGATAATTGAAAATACATCTAAAATCTTCTTATTTTTATTTGTTTTCAGGAACTCATGATTTTCAAAGAGATATGAAGCACTGTTGGGATCTCCCATCCATACCATCTTTATGTTTTTAGTAAATAGATTAGGCTGTTAGTTTTTTGATATCAAGTAAAATCTGGGAGGTTGCATCCCCCACATTTTTGAACAGATTTGATGTTATCAACAGGAAACATTTTGTTTCTGGAACCTATATAAGCATGTTATTTTGTAAACATGAAACCATCTCTTCCTAGGGAAAGACTATGGATTTTTCATTTACAGACTTGAATGAAATATAATACTAGTTACAGCTTTAGCTTCTCCATACTATGGTTTTATTCAAGTTATGATTGTTTCAATTTGCAATTAGATTGTGATTGCTTTCACTGTCATGGTTTATTACAAGTTGGTATGATTAAAATTTATATGTTATCCATGTTTTATGTTCCAGATTTAACACACAACAATCATTTTTCTCACACTTAGATTAAGAGATTTATCTTCATCATTTGTTGAACATTTATACACAAGTTCTCACAACAGGATGTATCTTAATGTGACTGTTTGTGAAATTATGAGATCGTTGTGATCGTATCTCTTATGTGTTATATCATTCTAATTCAACCATTACTGCTTCACGTTTATGAGAAGCAATTGTAGGATCTGCTACGGGTTTACCTCATCAGATAGGGAGATTCGATGCTACACACTAAACAAATATCGGATGCGATAATAGGTCAGTTTGCTAGTTTAATTTCATTAGTTTAATGAATACAAAAATGTCCTGTAGCTAAAACATCTTCTACTATCTGTGATTTCAGTTTTCAATCAGACAGTTTGATATTCTATTTCTCAGTTATGAACATTATAAGAAAATAAATCAAAAAGATTAAATAGCGTTACTGTTGTTTTAAAAATTAATTGATATTTGATTTTCGCGGATTTAGATTAAAATTCGTATTGTGTACATATTATATATATATATTAGAAATAGAATCGTTTGTATATATTGTATATATAATAAGTAGAGTTATTTTATAAATATTAGTTAGTTAAACTGTAAATACACAATAGATCTATATATAGTTTTCAACGATTGTTATTCATCAAGTTATTTTATTTTCTTTAGTTTTTTTTTTTTTCTTTCTTTAGGACTTAGATCAGCCAATGGAGCCACTAAACCTGTCAGAGTGGATTAATCCAAACGACTTGGGTTAATTAGACAACCCCGGACTGGATTCACTCCTCCAGTTGACGAGCGATCAATTTTTCCCTTCAACAAATGGCGCTAGAAGGAGGGCCTGAAAACTATTAATGGCACGAGGAGGTCGTAAGACTCCTCCACCACCTACCCGCTCACCTATAGTGACTAGAAGTCGTTCAGACGACAACATTTTCCCTCAAACAACAACCACATCAAATGACAATCTACGGGTCACAGTTGAACCAGTAACTCCAAATCCTACGGGTGGTTACATACAAGCGATTGTTCGCAATCTCTCATAAGAACACACAGTGCTTTAGCTTGTATAAGACAACCAAACCAACCTTTGAACCAACCATTAGACTTCTATAATATCAAAGAACAACTTGGAGGCACTGACCTTACTTTAAACCCTACAGATCCAATCCTCACTCTTGCAGTAGGAGGATCCGGTATACCACCATCACCACCTCCTTCATCTCCTTCTTCTTCTGGAGAGGAATCCTTTGACGAAGGTAGTTCCTCCTCTCAGCGTTCGACACCACCCACACGTATGGCCAACCCAAATAATCTTGCCAGACCTTGGCTTGACCAAGATGCAGTGGCCATGCCTGGGCCTCAACATCCTTTACCAAAGAACTCAGAGAAATGGCTCCCTAAATTTGACCCGGACTCCAAACAGATCACTGAAGATCACATCAAAATTTTTATGTTAGTCATTAGACTCCATAGTGTTGAGCACAAAGACATAGTCTGTAGATTGTTTCCCTACACCTTTGAGGGCAATGCCTCTACCTGGTACTTTTCCCAACAGCCCCACACCATCATGTCATGGGAGAAATTTGAATCTCGTTTTCTTGAGAAGTTCAAAGACGACAAGTCTCCTGAATTTCTAGTCATGGATATTTCTAGTTTAAGAATGAACCCCAAAGAAAAGATCAATGAATTTAATCAAAGGTTCTTGACACTAAAGAACCAAATCCCCACAAATTCAATGTTTGTCGAGAATCTTATTATCGCATATTACACGAAAGACTTACATCAAAACATAACCATTTGGGTAAAGAGATCCAAGAAAGCCATGTTGTTAGAAGCCTTCGAAGAGGCCATTTAGATCAAGAAAGACATCCTCAGTTTAAAAGACACTACTAGCAACGAGACAGAGACTAGTTCATCTTCCAAAAAGAAAATTGAAATCCTCCCTAGACCCTCCCAAAACAAAGTTCAACCTGAAAGTTTAGATTTAGAAAACTTACAGAAAGTCGTTCAAAAACTGTCCAACCAAGTTATAGATTTGAAAAGGATGGCTGAAGAAGCTTCTTCGAGCAAAGGGTCTTACAAACCCCCTTTTAGGAAGCCTTTCCCAACCAACCGACCTAATTCAAATACTTAAGGCCTAAATCTAGAAAGCCTGCAATTTGCTATTCAAACGATCCTCGAAGCACACGATAATTTGATTCCCCTCGAGATGCCTAAAGAAGTAGCAGAACAAGAGACAGTAGAAGAAGATGAATCTTTTCTGAACATTTTTGGACATTTTTCAGATAGCATTTTTCAAGCTAATTTCGAAACAGTGCATCCTTACAATACTAGGAGCAAGACAACAAACAAGCCTTTTTATGAAATCACTACGACTTTGCCTCCAAAATAGTCTAAATTGATTGATACTAAACATAATTTAGTAAACCCAAGTTTATATTATGATTTGGTTGAAGATCTAAAGAAGCTTAGGGATAACATTTCTGTTTATGAATTATTAAAATTCCCTTTTCTTCTGCAAAAAATGCTACAAAATATTGTAGAGAACAACAAAAATAACAATCTGAACAGCAACAAAACTCCTCAGAAGGCCTCCACCAAAATGACATCCGAGCCTCACGATAAAAGAGACCTTCCTGTAAATAATGTAACAAATGTAGATAAACTAGTTTCACAAGTTGCGAGTAAAAAGCAACAAACTTCCACTGTTAATACTCGCAGAAATGTCCCTCCATTTTTGTTAACTTTTGAAATTTTCAATAGGAACGTACAAAAATGCATGGTAGATTCAGGTGCATCATCTAACGTAATGCCTTGGTCTGTTTGTCAAAATATTAATGCCGAAGTTCAACCATCCATTTTGATCAAACTAGTGTTAAAGTGATAGGCGAATTAAGAAATGTGCTTATAAGATTGTCGTCTAATCCTAAAGTTCATCAAGTGATTGATATTATTGTTGTAGATATCACAGAATTTTATGGTCTGTTTTTAATAAGAGACTGGTCAGAACAATTACACGGCTACTTTGCAACGAACTGGTCTCACTTGTGGCTGCTTGAGAATGGAAAGCCCAACAAAATCAAGGTAAATCGTGAACGTCATCTAAAGTTCACGGTCACTGATTTAAATGATCCCAATGAACCATTCACTCCTTTTGCCGATTCGCCCAAAATACAGGGGATGGATACTTTTTTTTGGTAATTTCATGGCCGAAACTTCCACCATCACTAACCCGGAACAACAGTCTAAAATTTTGACATATACGTAGCCAACAACTTTTTCCCAGTGGTCACATGCAACCGACAACAATCAAATATGGTCTCTTTACTTTGATGGGTCAAAATCCAAGGAAGGAGCTGGTGCAGGTTGCATGCTCATCGATCCAGCAAGTAACAAGACTCTTATTTCTTGCAGGTTAGAATTCGAATGTACAAACAACACGGACGAATATGAGGCACTCCTGCAAGGCCTCAGAAAAGTGTTAGATCTGAACATTCAAAATTTGACTGTTTTTGGTGATTCGGAAATCGTGGTTAGACAGGTAAAAAATGCCATCTACTATTTATCTCCGCACCTTAAAAGCTACCAAACTGAGGTATGGAATTTGATGAATAAGTTTGCCACATTTAACATAAATTCTATTCATAGATTGAATAATTCGAAAGCTGATTTATTAGCTAACGTCGCTTCAAAACTTTTTCCTGCAGAAGGCTTATCTCCGAATGCATTCTCTGTTGAACTGTTGTTCAGACCGTCTGTCCCAGACAACATCACGAATTGGAGAGTCTTCGATGATGATCAACAGATTATAAGTTTTCTGTATATGGAAGAAACTTTCCAGGGCGCGGTGATCGACGAAGGAACCCATGACGAAAATCTTCGTGACTTTACGGTAATACCAGATCCAAGATCTCCAGAATCTTCATCAGACATGGTAAACTCTATCCCAAAATTTGTAATTAGATTAGAAAAATTTTATGATCTTCATGAAAAGTTCAGAAAATCAGTGAGCTATAAAATGAATAGATCCTCTTTGATGCATGAGAAGGTAAATTTGGGAACTAAAGACAATCCACAGTGCATTAATTTAGGGGTGGAGTGTTCTGAGCAAGAAAAAGTAGCATTTATTAGGTTGTTTAAGTAATTCAAATATGTTTTTGCTTGGATGTACGATGACCTAAAATCCTTTGATCCTAACATCATACAACACGTTATTCCTATGAAACCCCAAACCCAACCTTTTCAACAAAAGTTAAGGAAAATGCACCCAAAACTTGAACCAACTGTCAAGAAAGAATTAAACAAAATTCTAAACGCTAAGATAATATTCCCAGTTAGGCACACACAATGGGTCTCTAATCTTGTCCCTGTTCGAAAGAAGAGTGGTGAAATCCGACTATGTGTCGATTTATGAAATCTTAATCAAGCGTCTAATAAAGACAGCTACCCTGTCCCTCCCATGAAACAGATCCTTCAACAGGTATCTGGTTCTAAAAGATTATCCTTGTTGGATGGTTTTTTAGGGTATAACCAAGTCCTGATGTCCCCTCTAGACCAACTCAAAACCACCTTTCGCACTCCATGGGGCACCTACGCTTATAGAAAGATGCTCTTTGGACTCATAAACGCTGGTGACACTTTCCAGAGAGTGATGGACATCACTTTCTGAGGCTTAATCAATCAATCTGTCGTAGTTTACCTAGATGACGTCATTGCCTTCTCGAAAAATAAAGAAGACCATCTATCTCATTTAAGATTTGTTCTACAACGATGTCGTAAGTACGACATTTATTTAAACCCAAAAAAATCTATCTTCACAGTAGAACAAGGTAAACTCCTTGGATTCATTGTATCGAGCAAAGGGATGATTATCGACCCTAAAAGAACTCAAGTCATTTCGAAATTGCCCCCTTCCTCGTCAAAAAAGTCCATGCAATCTTTCTTAGGTCAGATAAATTTTGTTAGGAGATTTGTCACCAGCTTTTCAGAAATGGTGAGACCATTACAAAACCTAATAAAAAAGGACGTACAATACCATTGGGGACCTTTAGAAAGCCAGGATTTTGATTCAATAAAAAAGGCCATAATAGACGCTCCTTCTCTAATGAGCTCTGACTTTTCCCTAGACTTCACCCTCTACATGTTTGCTTCTAACCGTTCATACGTTGCCGTACTAACTCAAAAGAACACTGAAAACAACGAAGTCCCAATCGCCTTTATGAGATCATCCTTCAAGGGGGTGGAACTTAATTACCCAACAATAGATCAACAAGCCTATGCTATTTTCAAAGCAGTAAAACACTTCTGATCTTATCTGTTGAAATCAAGGACCAAAATCATTGTCCCTTACCCAATTGTCAGGAATTTGTTAGTATAGAAAGAACTAGACAAAAAAAGGGCAAACTGGGTCATATCTTTGCAAGAGTATGACATAGAAATCACCCAAGCACAAATTGTAAGAGGCCAAGGGTTATGAAAATTGGTCGTTGATTCAGCTGTAGGACATGAAGAGCAAAATGATATGTTAAATACAGGACAACACTATCAAAATCAAATCTGTTGTGCACAAAACCTTGTCAGTCCTTGGTATGATAACATAAAATTTTGTCTTATACACGGATCGTCTCCCCGTCACCTTGATCCCACAAAAAGAAGATCACTAAGATTAAAATTTGTTTCTTTTCAGCTGATTAATGGTATTCTGTTTCATCAAAATTTTGATGGAGTACTAATGCGCTGTCTTGAGAAAGATGAAGCAAAAAAAGTCTTATTGGAATTGCATGCAGGAGAAGCTGGTGGGCATTTTGGTGGAGATACCACTGCCCATAAAGTATTAAGAGTAGGTTATTACTGGCGTACCCTTTTTAAAGACACTCATGCTTTGTGTCGCAAGTGTGTAATTTGTCAAAAAGCATCCAAACGGATATAGAAACCAGCTTTCCCTCTGCAACCAGTTTCAATAGACTCCCCTTTTTAGTAGTGGGGTCTAGATATTATAGGCCCAATCAATCTGCCTTTCTCGCAGCAGCATAAATATATCATAACAGCCACAGATTACTTCACCAGGTGGTCTGAGGCTGCCCCATTAAGAGCTGTAAATACCAGTAAAGTAATATCCTTCCTGAATTCAAATATTATTACCCGCTTTGGTATTCCTGAATGCCTGGTATTTGATAATGCTTCTTATTTTTTCGTCTCTTGAGACGAGTGATTTCACTCTAGAAAAAGGAATTAAATTAAAGTATTATGCCAGCTATTACCCCCAAGGCAATGGTTTGGCAGAATCGACTAACAAAAATATGATCAAAATTATCAAGAGAACAGTCTCTAAGAGCCATAAAAATTGGCATAATGCATTGTTAAACGCAATCTGGGCTGATAGGGTAACTCCTAAAACTTTTGTGGTTAACTCACCTTCAAAGAAAATGAATCTACATGGTATTTATCTCTAGAAGAAGCTTCCATTCCGAATTGGAGGACTTTTGAAAACTCTTTCCTCTGAAAATTTGGGAAAAATAAGACACTAGCCACCCGGGTCCTCGAACTATCAAGAGTTAAGATGGATGTCGAGGAATTAGTTACTGATTACAATCAACGGCTCCTCACTTCATTAAAGTGAATCCCAAGGGCCTCAAAACCTACTGAAGATGTCAAAATTTAATTTTATACATATGGTTTACCCATGTCCATAGCCATGTATGTAAAAATTTCTAAAAAGGATACTCTGAAAGAAGCTTTCCAGGAAGCCCTTAAATTTGAGAAAAAAATGTTAAGTTTAAAGAGTAGTTCCAATTCAAAACCATCTAAAGATAAAGGTAAGATTAAAATATTCGCATCTAAATCTGGTGAAGATAAAAAAACCTTTGATTCGATGTATATGGAATCTCTTCAAAGAATCATAAAAAATATTTCCAATGACTTAGTTGACCTGAAAAGAGGTAATGGAGAGGGATATTCTAATAATAAAATGTTTTTTAAGTTCCCACTTAAAAAAGATAGTAACAATCCCCCAACCAACAAAGCCTCCCCCTGTTAGACGGAAGGAATCAATATGGAAGATATTGTCCAGACCCTTCAAACTTGGGAAACAAAGAATATGGCTGAAAACACCGATGAGGGAAATGGAGGTCAGGAACAGCAAGAACAACCCCAGGATTCTGATGAGCTAGTTGAGCAACAGTTAAATGGTTTTCGGGACATATATTTTGGAGAAGATGAAGAGGAAGCTGAAGAAGTACATGTATCACAAAACATCATAACCACCAGGAGTGTCCGTAAGAGTATTCCAAATAACACCCCGATATTCCTAATCTTGTTTCTCCCACTACCACTACTCCCAAACAACCTTATCTTTCAACCAATACTAGCCCTAATTTGTCCAAGAATACTTTCCCCAATCCCAAAACAATATATCAAACAAAGAAATCAAATATTTTTCTTACACCCTTGGCCAAATTGGAATATGACCTTTTAGAAGATCTAATGAAAACAAAAGCCAAAATTTCTTTGTTTGAAATCATGAAAATTCCACAAATCCAAGAAAATTTTATGAAAACACTACAAGGCAAGACTTCTCCTAGCTTTCGTGAATCAAACTCGGGAACCAAAAGGGTAATCACAAAATTAACTTCACCTAATAAAAATATTCCATCCAAAAGTCAGGTTGCAACTAATGCATCCTTAGTAGGTCAAGGATCCAGGTCCAACACTCCTCCTTTTCTTATCACTTTTGAAATCTTCAATAGGAATGTTGAAATAATTGCATGGTGGACTCAAGAGCTTCATCTAATTTCATGCCCCTTAAAGTCTGTGAGAATATTAACATCAATACCGAACCGTATAACATTCATATTATCCAGTTACATAGAACTAAAGTTAAGGTGGTCAGAGAATTCAACAAAGTGTTGATTAGGATGTTTTCTAACCCAAAAGTTCATCAAACCATATATATAATAGTAGTGGACATTCGTGATAATTATGGTATGCTCTTAAGTCAAGATTGTTCGGGCATGTTGAATGGTTATTTCACCACCGATTGGTCCCATCTATGGCTCCCTTTCAATGGTAAAATGAACCAAATTAGGATTGATAGAAAAAGGTACATGAAACATGTAGTTACTGATTTAAATGATCCAAATGAACCTGTGATGTTCAACCATTCAATTCTTGGGGATTATTCATTTGAGATGTTTTTTGATAACTTCAAAACCAAACCATCAACTCTATTGCATTTGGTGCAAATTGTATCTAAAATAGACTCAAACATTTCTTGCCATTTATTGGGCTTATATACCTCATCCAACATAATGAAAGGCACATTATGCAAAGAGTGGATATGGCTCCTTAATGATACTTTGAAATTATTATCTTAATAAGGTATTTGAAGGGAGCGATAAAAATCAACTTCCAACTTAATGCATTCATTTTTTAACATTAGACTTTTGATCATGTATCACGAACTTAATGCATTCATTTTTAAACGTTCTTTTTGTTATAAAAACAGGACCGCAGAGCGATAAAATAAAACAAATGAAGAAACAAAACACAGAAGACACACAATACAAGAGAGACACAAATTTACATGGTTCACCTAGTGTGGGCTACGTCCACCAGAGAAATTGCCAGGTACTTCCTTGATTATTATCCAGCAAATGAAGGGATACAACCTACAGCAAAACCCGCTGCAACTTCCTCTTCTTTCTCTCATAGTCTCCTCTCTCAAAATACAATATTCACCATCCTCCATAGTCGTAATACATTTCCCTCATAAAAGAGGGTTACCTTCTAGGGCAAAAATCCCTAACATAATCTCTACCGTTAGATCTGCAACCTTATAATGAACGGTCCAGATTTACAATGAAATTACAATATACTTTTACAAGGTAATTTTTTCTTCGGGGGCTTCGCCCCCGAACCCCCGCTGGGGGCCCGCTTTTCCCCAGACCCCCCAGCTGGGGGGATGGACCCCGTAGAGGGGGTACCCCCCCTCTGCACTCCCCTACGTGGAAGAGTGTACATACTTCTGGGGTGTAAATACTTCATGGGGTATAAACACGGCTGAAAATAGGGACCTCTGAATC
>JASDQU010103873.1:58151-68430 GCA_032191745.1 Picea mariana | reverse complement strand
TTGAGTCTTTAACACATAGATTCATAGTGTATTTTTTGGTGGCTATGTTCAGATTTGAGTCATAATGGCATGGATCCACAGTGTATGTTTGGTGGCCATGACCTGTCTTACTTGACATGGATCTTCGCATGCTAACATTTATGCTCTGAATCATTTGTATTCTGAGTATGGAAATTCCTACCTCAGTAATGATATATTATTGTATTGTATTTCCTTGTTTGTTGGCAGGTTTCCGACCGTCTGTTCCTTGTTCCCTACACACACTCGACAAAGTATTTCAGCTATCACTCTGTTCTAAATTCATACTTTGGGGGGATCTCTATTACACATTATTTTCGTCATCCCTATGACCGTTAATGATGTAAACCTATATGTTTCCTTTAGAGGGGTCAGTGGCTTGAGTTCTTGAAGAAAGAAGGGAGAAGAACTTTTCCTGAGAAAAGAAGTTGCATTCTCCTTTGTAAAACCCCTATTAAAGAGGATGTTCGCAGGTTGATATATAGGTAGGGTGAAAAAATGCATGATTTTCACAGGGTACACCATAGCTAGGTCTCAAAGTGTTTGTAGGTTGCTATATAAGCAAGGTGCGAAAATGCTCGTACGTGGGAAAAATGAGCATCTTCTCGATGCTTCTAGAAGGAGAAACTTGCATGGTGAGGTGGCATCCAAATGGTTTGGATCTTACTCTCTTTCATGATTTGGTGGGATCATCCTAACCTCCTCACCTTATCCTTTTCAACTTATAAAAGGAGAGAATCTCTCATGACGAAAGTTAGCTTTTGGGATTAGGTGGATTGGACTGAGCTTTGGAGATTGTTAGCTTGGCTAGATGAGCCACTTTGTCAAGATATATTGTGAATATTATCAGATATATTCTCTCAGAATTATTGGAGTGGAAGTGTGTGGGGAACGAAGGACAATTGGAAGGGACCTTACGACATCAAGGCCATAGTTGTAATCTCTCTTTCACATTTAATATGATACAATAATATAATTATTTCCTATAAATCTTGTTGTGTTTTATTGTATGATTCCTTGATCACATACATAGGTTTATATTGAGTTTATGCTATTACTATCACTTTGGTTTGTTGTGTTCTTTTGCAGGATCATCATTTTATGAGTGTTGGAACGGAGCTAGGATGGCGATGGCAAGAGGAAGAAGCGTTTAAATGGTATGTCACCTATCCCTCTTTAGTTAGTAAATTCAATATTTAAAACTTAAGGAAAGTGTCATGTTCTAGTGTGTTTTGTTCTAGATCTAGGTGGATCCAGGGAGATCAGTTAGTGTCCGCACCTACCGATTTATCCCATAACAATAGAGGAGGTTAAAATATTGATTCTGGAAGCTACACAAGATGCAGTCAATGAGAAAAGATGGAATAGAAATGAACATGCAGAAGCAACAAGGCAGAGGAAGAAGCAAGGAAAAGGAGAAGATGGATAGCTCTAAGAGAAAGTATGGGACCTTGGAAGGTCTCAACAACATAGCAGATGGATACATGAGTAGGAGCTCATGATTTTCCCAGCAATGGAGTATGATGCAGGAGCATCATCGTCAAGGCGCACGTGGAAGACATCTCAATTCCCTTTGCATGCCTTTTGAGTAAAATTTGAATTTTGAAAGATGGTGTATCTCAGAGAAATTCTGAGTAAATGATGAATCCAAGAAGTTTTAATGGTCAGAGGATGAATGAATGCGTAAAACTAGGAGAGATCATATTATCCTTTAGTTTATTTGATTTTGGCATGGATATGAACATTCGCCTTAATTGTTTGTCACAGACGTTTATTGTAATAGGACTTAAGTAGTTGTATGATTTTAATTCGATGAGATAGGTACTTGGATGGAACCCTAGAGGACCTCTTGTATATGTATATGCATTGTATGCCCAAATTTGGCTTTCGATTCGTAGGATATAGTTGTTACTAAATGTAAGTTGTTTTTATCAGAGATGTATCCATTTACACTTGAATCAATATAACATAGGGATATTGACCCAACGCATGGTGTTGCTACTGTTTATAGTTTCCCTATTATTTTCTGTTTTCATGAATGAATGAGTTATGTTATTGAGTATATGAAACCATGAAGTATTTGGATAAGTTTCAATTGTTTCTCTTCATTGAGTTCATGCAAGGTGTGCATAAATTCCGCAAGGAGTGCATTGATAGAATATTTTTCGACTCAGAAGCTCAGAAGAGATAGCGTGAAACTTCCATTTGCAAGGAGTGCAAAGGGACTGCTGCAAGGTATGCATAGTCTCCTACAAGAAGCTAAGTCTTTCATAAGAATCTGTTGCAAGGAGTGCAAAGGGACTGTTGCAAGGAATGCACAGTCGCCCGCAAGAAGCTAAGTCTTGCATAAGAATCTGTTGCAAGGAGTGTATAGATTTGAAGTTTGACAAAGTGTCGAAGTAGCCCTCTAAGGAGTCAAAGGGTTCAAGAAACAAAGCTCAAGAGAGATAGCGGGAAGAAATCTTCAAAGGGAGTGAATCTATGAAGGTTTATCGAGTTATTGACCAAGATCCGTCCATGAGGAATAATAATCGTTCTAGATCGTTGGATTTAAGTAAAGTGCATGAGCTTTAAGTCTCATTATGCACATAGGAGAATGGATTCGTCAAATTCCCAGAGAGGTTAGGGACCGTCCATCATCTAGAGGGACATGTGGCATAATATTTGCAACTTCAGGTGAAAAAACTCCGGGGGAAAGTGAGTGCGGATGAGTTGAAACTCCTGAATCCCGAAGAGCCGAAGCGATTTGCAGTCATCAATCTATGGTAGACATGCATCAACAGATCTTCGACCTCGAGTGAAAGAGCTCCAAGATAAAGTGAGTGCTGTGTAGTTGAAAATCCCCAAGCCCGAAGAGCCAAAGCGATTTACAGTTGTTGATCTATCGGGGACATGCATCGATAAATCGTCGACTTTGGGTAAAATCACTCCGAGAGAAAGTGAGGGAAGAGAGTTTGAAACTCCTGAAGCTTGAATAGTCGAAGTGGTTTGTAGTCATCATTATGTGGGAGGCATGTGTTGACAGAACGTGAACCCCAGGAGAAAGCAAAGATAGAGAGGTTGAAACTCCTGAAGTCCAAAGTCTCGAAGTGGACCAGAGTCGTTGATTTGGGTCGAGGCGTAGTGCCTAATCTAGAAATTCAGGTGTAGAGTAATCTAGGGGAAAAAAGAGGTTGGAACATCCCAAACTCCCGAAGTGCAAAGTCCCAAAATCGATCTCGATCATTGGTTGTGAAGGGGAACGTATACCATTGATTTGGCCCCAGTTAAAAGTTCTGAAGTCATGAAGCACCAAGAGTTTAATCCTCAGATCACAGCCTGAGGTCACATGAAAAGAAGTTCTAGAGGAAGGAGCTAGCATCCGTTAGTGTGAGATTTGGTAAAAGTGATAAGAAAGAAGGGCCCATGGGTACGCATCGATCTATGAACAAAAATTGATGGTGGGGAATCATTACGGAGCATGGGGGTGAAAATAGTAGACTTTCTAGTTCACGGGCTGCAATTCACTAACACCGTTGATCTCGTTGGGATGCGGGATCAACGACCATGATTAGATCGAGATGGGAGAGTAATTTTTTGATTTTGGAGATTGAGCCCTCGATAAAGAGCAAGCACGTTGGTGCCCCACAATCACTATGATTCTTCGATTGATGAACAAATCGGTAATGACTAGATCATGATCGTGAAAAATTGAGGGGCGATGAAAGACGATTAGATCGGAGTGAGGCGGGTACCATATGATCTGCGCCTTGATGATAAAATCTCCTGTGTTTGATTGAGATTGAGACCAATAAGGTCTTGAGAAGCTAATCCATCTCTAGGAGATTAAGATCCTTGACTGGGAGGTCACGCATCCCCAAGGGAGAGTTGGGGGGGTCTGCGTCAAGTGGTATCAGAGCCTAAATTTTCTTACAGAAAGGAAGCAATGGAGAGAAAAGGTAGTCTGGCAACATCAAGTAGTATTAGAAGCACAAATTTTCTTGTAGACAATAGGTGAGAGAGGAAACCGAGTGTGATACTCTGTGAATGATGGTTGCACATGTGAAACAACAAATGGAAAACCAAGTGGGATGCAGGGAGAAGATGGAGATGCTCTTAGTTGAAGAGTGATCAACAGAATTTCCAGGAGGAAATAAGACAAAGATGGATACTGAAGGAAATAGGTGTGGTCAAGGAGAATATGACCAACATAAAAAAAAACTGGGATAGACAAAGAGCTTAGGGAGACCAGAGAAAAAATGGAGAACGTGAAATTGAAGATGCAGCAGGAGGAAAAGGCATGTTGGACATATGAATGGCCTTTGAAGAGGAAAGCTAAGTGACCTGTCCATAAGTTTTTGGATAGAAGGAAACAAAAGATGCTGAGAAAGTGGCTGAGGCATGCTGAAAACCTTAGTGACACAAAGGAGGAGTTGGTTTGAATTTGTGAGCCAGAAGTTGCAAAAATCCTCAGTGATGAGGAAGGGAGACCAGTTAAAGGTCTCATTAACTGCCAAGAGCGAAGAAATGAATTTTCAAATTTCTAGGTGGGTAATGAGATGGGATCAATTGAAGATATTATATTCTGCTAGGAGGGCAGGGGAGAAATCCTAGATTTCTAGGTGGGCAAGGGAAGTAAAATGAGACCGTATGAAAGTCTTAGGAGCTTAGAGGAGAGTTCATATCAACAAGGAATGTTGACATGTGACAGGGAGGCAAAAGGAAGACCACATTTGTATGAATAATCATGTGGTTTTGTATCCCATGTGAATGACAATGGTGATAAGTTAAATAATTCCGTCATCAAAGAGGAATATCATAGGTGCATTCTGATCATTGGAGGAATAAAAATATTCCTGCCAAGCAGCCAAACAGAGGCTAGCATATGTGTTTCAGATGCAGCAGAAGAAGGGAAACCAATAGAGACTGTCATAAAGGAGGAAATGGAACAGATACTAAAAATTTCCCATGTACGAGAAGAAGATGATAATTCTGAGGGATGGCCCAAAATTTTAGCCAGGAAGATGAACAAGAGATGACTACATCACTAGAGACTGCATCTGAAGAGGAAGCTGATAGTATAAACTTTGTTGATCTATGTGAAGAACTGGAAGCCCTAGAGAGAAGGGTGATAGTGCAAAGCATGCACATCCAAAATTCTAGGTTGCAAACAGGTGAAGGAGCATACCAGTCCAAGGAACAACTGGAGGAAACTGGAGATATGCCAGTAGAGGAGCTGACAGAAGTCAATCTGTCAAAAGAGGAAGCTGAGCAACAACTCAGTGGTGAGACTGCAGAACTGAAATCTGCAGCAAAATGGCTATCTAGTGCCATAGGAGATGAAGATAACATGAAGGGTCAGATTGATCAGATTGGTAAGGAGGAGAAAGAGCACACATTTCAATGTGTCCAAGAGATGGAGAAAGAAGAGAATTTGGCGGAATTTCTCAAACATTTCAGCCAAGGAGATGAACATGAGGCAACTGTAGGATTGGGATCTACAATAGAAGGAGATGAGTATTCATAGGAATGGAAAAACATTTTCAGTCAGGAAGTTGAGCAAGAGATAACTACAGAACTAAAACCTGTAGCAGAAGAGAAAAGAGAAACATATAGCATGGATTGTGCTAATCTGGGTGAAGAACTAAAGGTCCTGGAGAGAAGGGTAAAGATGCAAAGTCAGCTAATCCAACAAGTCAGGTTGGAAGTTGATGAAAGGGAGATGCAATAGAATGGGATGAAGGAGAAGAGCCAACCATTAGACCAGCTGGAAGAGGTGATAGAGGAGGTTAAAAGATTGATGTTGGAAGATGGAAAAGAATTAGTCAACAAGGAAGGATGGAACAAAAAGGAACATGTAGGAGCAACATGGTAGAAGAAGCAACAAGGAAAAGGAGAATATGGACAACTCCAAGAGAAAGTATGGGACCTTGGAACTTATCAAAAACATAGCAGAGGGATCCATGAGTAGGAGATCATGATTTCCCATCAATGGAGTATGATGTAGGAGCATCGTTGTCAGAGCACACTTGGAAGAAAACTCAACACCCTTTGCCAGCCTTTTGTGTAAAATTTGAATTTTGAAAGATGGTGTATCTCAGAGAACTTCTGAGTAAATGATGAATCAAAGAAGCTTTAATGGTCGGAGGCTGAACGATCGCATAAAACTAAGAGAGGTCATATTGTCCTTTAGTTTATTTGATTTTGGCGTGGATCTAAACATTTGCCATAATTGTCTGTCACAGACATTTATTGTAATAGGAATTAAGTAGCTATAATCTTTTACTTCGATGAGATACATAGTTGGAGGGAAACCTAGAGGACCTCTTGTATATGTAGATGCATTGTATGTCTAAATGTGGTTTCCGATTAGGATATAACTGTTACTGAATGTAATTTGTTTTAATCATAGATGTATCCATTTACACTTGAATGAATATAACATAGGGATATTGACCCAACACATAGTGTTTCTACTATTTACAATTTCCCTGTTATATTCTGTTTTCATGAATGAATGAGTTATGTTATTGAGTATATGAAACCGTGAAATATTTGGATAAGTTTCAATTGTTTATCTTTATTGATTTCATGCAAAGTGTGCATGTATTCTGCAAGGAGTGCGTTGATAGAGTCTGTTTTGACTCAGAAGATCAGAAGAGATATCATGAAACTTCCATTTGCAAGGATTACAAAGGGACTGCTGCAAGGTATGCATAATCGCTTGCAAGTATCTAAGTATTTTATAAGAATCTATTGCAAGGAGTGCACAGATTCAAAGTTTGACTACATGTCGAAGTAGCCCTCTAAAGATTCAAAGGGTTCAAGAAAAAAAGGTCAAGAGAGATAGTGGGAAAAAATATTCAAAGGGAGTGAAGCTATGAAGGTTTACCGAGTTATCGACCAATATCCATCCAGGAGGAATTGAAATCTTTCTGGATCGTTGGATCTAGGAAAAGTGCGCAATATTTAAGTCTCGTTGTGCACACAAGAGAAAGGATTCGTCGAAGTCCCGAAGAGGTTAGGGACCATCCATCATCCAAAGGAATAGGTGGCGTAATAACTGCAAGTTCGGGTGAAAACACTCTAGGGGAAAGTGAGTGCAAAGGAGTTGAAACTCCCGAAGCCTGAAGAGATAAAATGATTTGTAGTCGTCGATCTGTGGGGTAGATGTGTCAACAGATCGTCGAATTTGGGTGAAATATATACAGGAGAAAGTGAGTGCGAAGGAGTTTAAACTTCACAAGCCCAAAGAGCCCAAGTAATTTTTAGTCATCGATCTATGGGGGAAATGCGTTGATAGATCATTTACTTCAGGTAAAATCACTCTGGGAGAAAGTTATGGCGGAGAGTTTAAAACTCTCCAAGCCTGAATAACCGAAGTGGTTTGTGGTCGTCGATGTATAGGAGGCATGCGTCGACATTTCGTGAACTCTTGGAGAAAGCAAAGATAGAGAGGTTGAAACTCTCGAAGGCCGAAGTCTCGAACTGGACCAGATTCGTTGATTTGGGTGGATGCATGGTGCCTGATCTAGAACTTCGGGTACAAAGTATTATGGGGAAAAATGGAGGCTGGAACATCCAAAATTCCCGAAGTGAGGAGTCACAAAATAGATCTCGACCATTGGTTGTGAAGAGTAACATAGATCGTTGATATGGTCCCAGTTAAAAGTTTTTAAGTCACAAATCACCAAGATTTTAAGCCCCAGATCACAGCCCAGGGTTACATGAAAAGAAGAACTAGTGGAAGGAGCTATCACTCGTTAGTCTGATATTTTGGAAAAGTGATAAGAAAGAAGGGCTTGCGGGTACACATCAATTTTTGAATGAAGATCTACGGTGGGGAATCATTGTGGAGCATGGGGGTGAAAATAGCGGACTTGCTAGTTCATGGGCCACAATTCACTAACATCGTTGATCTCATCGGGACACACGATCAATGACCACGATTAGATCGAGTTGGGTGAGTAATTTTATGATTGCAGAGATTGATCCTTTCGATAAAGACCAAGCACATTGGTGCCCCACAATCACTGTGATTCATAGATGGATGAACAAATTGGTAATGACTATATCATGACCATAAAAACTTGAGGGGTGATGAAAGATGATCATACCAGAGAGAGGCGGGTACCATATGACTTGCACCTCGGTGATAAAATGGCCTGTGTTTGATTAAGATTGAGACCAGTAAGGTCTCGAGGAGCTAATTCAACTCTAGGAGATTAAGATCCTTGACCGAGAGGTCGTGCAACCCCAAGGGAGAGTAGGGGGGGTCTGCTTCAAGTGGTATTAGAGCCGAAATTTTCTTATAGAAAGGAGGCAATGGAGGGAAAATGTAGTCTGGCAACATCAAGTAGTATCAGAAGCACAAATTTTCCTATAGACAGCAGGTGAGAGAGGAAAAAGAGTGTGATACTCTGTGAATGATGGTTGCACGTGTGAAAAAACAAATGGACAACCAAGTGGGTTGTAGGGAGAAGTTGGAGATGCTCTCAGTTAAAGAGTGATCAACAAAATTTCCAATAGGAAGGAATACAAATATGGATACTAAAGGAAATAGGTGTGGTCAAGGAGAAGACGACCAACAAAAAAACAAAGATGGGATAAACAAAGAGCTGAGGGAGATCATAGAAAAAATGGAGAAGTTGACATTGAATATGCAGTAGGAGGCAAAGGCATGCTGGACATATGAATGGCATTTGAAGAGGAAAGCTAAGTGGACTATCCAGAAGTTTTTGGCTAGAAGGAAACAACAGATGCTGAGAAAGTGGCCGAGGCATGCTGAAAACCTCAGTGACACAAAGGAGGAGTTGATTTGCATTTGTGAGACAGAAGTTGGAGAAATACTCAGTGATGAGGAAGGGAGATTAGTTAAAGGTCTCATAAACTTCCAGGAGGGAAAAATTGAATTTTCAAATTTCTAGGTGGGAAATGAGATGGAATAAATTGAAGATCTTATAGACTACCAATAGGACAAGGGAGAAATCCTAGATTTCCACATGGGAAAGACAAGTAAAATGAGATTGTCTGAAAGTATCAGGATCTCAGAGGAGAGTTCATATCAACAAGGAATGTTGACATCTGACAGGGAGGAAGAAGGAAGACCTCATCTGTATGAAGAATCATGTGGGTTTGTAGCCCATGCGAATGAATATGATGAGAAGTTAAATAATTCCACCATCAAAGAGGAATATCATAGGTGCATTCTGATCATTGGAGGAATAAACATATTCCTACCAAGCAGCCAAACAGAGGCTAGAATATGTGTTTCAGATGCAGTAGAAGATGGGAAGCCAACAGAGACTGTTGTAAAGGAGGAAATGGATCAGATACTAAAGTTTGCCCATGTATGAGAAGAAGAGGATAATTTTGAGGGATGGCTCAAAATTTTTAGCTAGGAAGATGAACATGAGATGAATGCAACACTGAAAAATACAACTAAAGAGGAAGCATATAGTATAAACTTTGTTGATCTGTGTGAATAACTGGAATCCCTAGAGAGAAGGGTGATAGTGAAAAGCATGCACGTCCAAAATTATAGGTTGAAAACAGGTGAAGGAGCATACCAGTCGAAGGAACAACTGGAGGAAACTGGAGATATGCCAGCAGAGGAGCTAACATAAGTCAATCTGTTAGAAGAGGAAGTTGAGAAACAACTCAGTGGTGAGACTGCAGAACTAAAATATGCAACAAAATGGCTAGCTAGTGCCACAAGAGATGAAGATAACATGAAGGGTCAGATTGATCAGATTGGTAAGGAGGAGAAAGAGCACACATTTCAATCTACCCAAGATATGGAGAAAGAAGAGCATTCGTTGTAATTTCTCAAACATTTCAGCCAAGGAGATGAACATGAGGAAACTGTAGAAATGGGATCTACAATAGAAGGATATGAGTATTTAGAGGAATGAAAAAACATTTTTAGCCGGGAAGTTGAGCAGGAGATAACTACATAACTAAAACCTGCAATAGAAGAGAAGAGAGAAATAGATAGCATGGATTATGATGATCTGGGTGAAGAAATTAAGGCCCTGGAGAGAAGGGTAAAGATGCAAAGTCAGCTAATCCAACAAATCAGGTTGGAAGTTGATGAAAGGGAGATGCAACAAAATGGGATGAAGGAGAAGATCCAACCATTAGACTAGCTAGAAGAGGTGATAGAGGAGGTTAAAATATTGATGTTGGAAGATGCAAAAGAATCAGTCAACAAGGAAGGTTGGAACAAAAATGAACAAGTAGGAGAAACATGGTAGAAGAAGAAACAAGGAAAAGGAGCAGA
>JASDQU010103873.1:27108-51973 GCA_032191745.1 Picea mariana | reverse complement strand
ATGGGCAATGAGATGAGATTAATTGAAGATATTATATGCTACTAGGAGAGCAGGGGAGAAATCCTAGATTTCCATGTGGGCAAGGGAAGTAAAATGAGACTGTATGAAAGTCTTAGGAGCTTAGAGGAGAGTTCATATCAACAAGGAATCTTGACATGTGACAGGGAGGCATAATGAAGACCACATATGTATGAAGAATCATGTGGTTTTGTATCCCATGTGAATGAAGATGATGAGAAGTTAAATAATTCCGCCATCAAAGAGGAAGATCATAGGTGCATTCTGATCATTGGATGAATAAAAATATTCCTGCCAAGCAGCCAAACAGAGGCTAGCATATGTGTTTTAGATGCAGCAGAAGAAGGGAAACCAACAGAGACTGTCATAAAGGAGGAAATGGAATAGATACTAAAAATTTCCCATGTACGAGAAGAAGATGATAATTCTGAGGGATGGCTCAAAATTTTAGCCAGGAAGATGAACAAGAGATGACTACAGCACTAGAGACTGCATCTGAAGAGGAAGCTGACAGTATAAAATTTGTTGATCTATGTGAAGAACTGGAAGCCCTAGAGAGAAGGGTGATAGTGCAAAGAATGCACATCCAAAATTCTAGGTTGCAAATAGGTGAAGGAGCATACCAGTCCAAGGAACAACTAGAGAAAACTGGAGATATGCCAGCAGAGGAGCTGACAGAAGTCAATCTGTCAAAAGAGGAAGCTGAACAATAACTCAGTGGTGAGACAGCAGAACTGAAATCTGCAGCAAAATGTCTATCTAGTGCCACAAGAGATGAAGATAACATCAAGGGTCAGATTGATCAGATTGGTAAGGAGGAGAAAGAGCACACATTTCAATGTATCCAAGAGATGGAGAAAGAAGAGAATTTGGTGGAATTTCTCAAACATTTCAGCCAAGGAGATGAACATGAGGCAACTGTAGGATTGGGATCTACAACAGAAGGAGATGAGTATTCATAGTAATGGAAAACCATTTTCAGTCAGGAAGTTGAGCAGGAGATAACTACAGAACTAAAACCTGTAGCAGAAGAGAAGAGAGAAACATATATCATGGATTGTGTTGATCTGGGTGAAGAACTGAAGGCCCTGGAGAGAAGGGTAAAGATGCAAAGTCAGCTAATCCAACAAGTCAGGTTGGAAGTTGATGAAAGGGAGATGCAACAGAATGGGATGAAGGAGAAGAGCCAACCATTAGACCAACTAGAAGAGGTGATAGAGGAGGTTAAAAGATTGATGCTGGAAGGTGCAAAAGAATCAGTCAACAAGGAAGGATGGAACAAAAAGGAACATGTAGGAGCAACAGGGTAGAAAAAGAAACAAGGAAAAGGAGAATATGGACAACTCCAAGAGAAAGTATGGGACCCTGGAAGATATCAAAAGCATAGCAGAGGGATCCATGAGCAAAAGATCATGATTTTCCCATCAATGGAGTATGATGTAGGAGCATCGTTGTCAGAGAACACTTGGAAGAAAAATCAACACCCTTTGCCAGCCTTTTGTGTAAAATTTGAATTTTGAAAGATTGCGTATCTCAGAGAACTTCTGAGTAAATGATGAATCAAAGAAGTTTTAATGGTCGGAGGCTGAACGATCACATAAAACCAAGAGAGGTCATATCGTCCTTTAGTTTATTTGATTTTGGCGTGGATCTAAACATTTTCCTTAATTGTCTGTCACATACGTTTATTGTAATAGGAATTAAGTAGCTGTAATCTTTTACTTCGATGAGATACATAGTTGGAGGGAAACCTAGAGGACCTCTTGTATATGTAGATGCATTGTATGTCCAAATGTGGCTTCCGATTAGGATATAGCTGTTACTTAATGTAATTTGTTTTAATCATAGCTGTATCCATTTACACTTGAATGAATATAACATAGGGATATTGACCCAACACATAGTGTTGCTACTATTTACAATTTCCCTGTTATATTTTGTTTTCATGAATGAATGAGTTATGTTATTGAGTATATGAAACTGTGAAATATTTGGATAAGTTTCAATTGTTTCTCTTTGTTGATTTCATGCAAAGTGTGCATATATTCCACAAGGAGTGCATTTATAGAGTCTGTTTCGACTCAGAAGATCAGAAGAGATATCATGAAACTTCCATTTGCAAGGATTGCAAAGGTACTGCTGCAAGGTAAGCATAATCGCTCGCAAGAATCTAAGTATTTTATAAGAATCTGTTGCAAGAAGTGCACAGATTCGAAGTTTGACTACATGTAGAAGTAGCCCTCTAAGGATTCAAAGGGTTCAAGAAAAAAAGGTCAAGAGAGATAGCGGGAATAAATATTCAAAGGGAGTGAAGCTATGAAGGTTTACCGAGTTATCAACCAATATCCATCCAGGAGGAATTGAAATCTTTCCAGATCATTGGATCTAGGAAAAGTGCGCAATATTTAAGTCTCGTTGTGCACACAGGAGAAAGTATTCGTCGAAGGCCCGAAGAGGTTAGGGACTGTCCATCATCTAGTGGAATAGGTGGCATAATAACTGCAAGTTCGGGTGAAAACACTCTAGGGGAAAGTGAGTGCAGAGGAGTTGAAACTCCCGAAGCCTGAAGAGCTAAAATGATTTGTAGTCGTCGATTTCTGGGGTACATGTGTCAACAGATCGTCAACTTTGGGTGAAAGATATATGGGAGAAAGTGAGTGCAAAGGAGTTTAAACTCCCCTAGCCCGAAGAGCCCAAGTAATTTGTAGTCGTCGATCTATGGGGGACACGCATTGATAGATCGTTGACTTCGGGTAAAATCACTCTGGGAGAAATTTATGGCGGAGAGTTTAAAACTCTCCAAGCCTGAATAACCGAAGTGGTTTGTGGTCGTCAATCTATAGGAGGCACGCCTCGACATTTCGTGAACTCCGGGAGAAAGCGATGACAGAGAGGTTTAAACTCCCGATGGCCGAAGTCTCGAACTGGACCAGATTCGTTGATTTGGGTGGACGCATGGTGCCCAATCTAGAACTTTGGGTACAAAGTATTCTGTGGAAAAATGGAGGCTGGAACATCCGAAACTCCCGAAGTGCGGAGTCACGAAATAGATCTCGACCATTGGTTGTGAAGATGAACATAGACCGTTGATATGGTCCCAGTTAAAAGTTTTGAAGTTACAAAGCACCAAGAGTTTAAGCCCCGGATCACAGCCCGAGGTTACATGAAAAGAAGAACTAGTGGAAGGAGCTATCACCCGTTAGTGTGATATTTGGGAAAAGTGATAAGAAAGAAGGGCTTGTGGGTACGCGTCAATTCTTGAATGAAAATCGACGATGGGGAATCATTGTAGAGCATGGGGGTGAAAATAGTGGACTTGCTGGTTCACGGGCCACAATTCACTAACGTCGTTGATCTCATCGGGACACACGATCAATGACCACAATTAGATCGAGTTGGGTGAGTAATTTTATGATTGCGGAGATTGAGCCTTTCGATAAATACCAAGCACATTGGTGCCCCACAATCACTGTGATTCATCGATGGATGAACAAATTGGTAATGACTGTATCATGACCATAAAAACTTGAGGGGTGAAAAAAGATGATCATACCAGAGCGTGGTGAGTACCATATGACCTACACCTCGATGATAAAATGGCCTGTGTTTGATTGAGATTGAGACCAGTAATGTCTCAAGGAGCTAATTAAACTCTAGGAGATTAAGATCCTTGTCCGGGAGGTTGTGCAACCCCAAGGGAGAGTAGGGGGGGTCTGCGTCAAGTGGTATTAGAGCCGAAATTTTCTTACAGACAGGAGGCAATGGAGGGAAAAGGTAGTCTGGCAACATCAAGTAGTATCAGAAGCACAAATTTTCCTATAGACAGCAGGTGAGAGAGGAAAAAGAGTGTGATACTATGTGAATGATGGTTTCACGTGTGAAACAACAAATGGACAACCAAGTGGTTTGTAGGGAGAAGTTGGAGATGCTCTCAGTTAAAGAGTGATCAACAAAATTTCCAATAGGAAGGAAGACAAATATGGATACTGAAGGCAATAGGTGTGGTCAAGGAGAAGATGACCAACAAAAAAACAAAGATGGGATAAACAAAGAGCTGAGGGAGATCAAAGAAAAAATGGAGAAGTTGACATTGAATATGCAGTAGGAGGCAAAGGCATGCTGGACATATGAATGACATTTGAAGAGGAAAGATAAGTGGACTGTCCAAAAGTTTTTGGCTAGAAGGAAACAACAGATGCTGAGAAAGTGGTTGAGGCATGCTGAAAACCTCAGTGACACAAAGGAGGAGTTGATTTGCATTTGTGAGATAGAAGTTGGAAAAATACTCAGTGATGAGGAAGGGAGATTAGTTAAAGGTCTCATAAACTTCCAGGAGGGCAGAAATGAATTTTCAAATTTCTAGGTGGGAAATGAGATGGGATAAATTGAAGATCTTATAGACTACCAGGAGGACAAGGGAGAAATCCTAGATTTCCACGTGGGAAAGGGAAGTAAAATGAGATTGTCTGAAAGTCTCAGGATCTCAGAGGAGAGTTCATATCAATAAGGAATGTTGACATCTGATAGGGATGAAGAAGGAAGACCTCATCTGTATGAAGAATCGTGTGGGTTTGTAGCCCATGCGAATGAATATGATGAGAAGTTAAATAATTCCACCATCAAAGAGGAATATCATAGGTGCATTCTGATCATTGGAGGAATAAAAATATTCCTTCCAAGAAGCCAAACGGAGGCTATAATATGTGTTTCAGATGTAGTAGAAGAAGGGAATCCAACAGAGACTGTCGTAAAGGAGGAAATGGAGCAGATACTAAAGTTTTCCCATGTATGAGAAGAAGAGGATAATTCTGACGGATGGCTCAAAATTTTTAGCCAGGAAGATGAACATGAGATGAATGCAACAATGAAGAATACAACTAAAGAGAAAGCAGACAGTATAAACTTTGTTGATCTGTGTGAATAACTGGAAGCCCTAGAGAGAAGGGTGATAGTGAAAAGAATGCACATCCAAAATTCTAGGTTGAAAATAGATGAAGGAGCATACCAGTCCAAGGAACAACTGGAGGAAACTGGAGATATGCCAGCAGAGGAGCTAACATAAGTCAATCTATCAGAAGAGGAAGTTGAGAAACAACTCAGTGGTGAGACTGCAGAACTGAAATCTGCAGCAAAATGGCTAGCTAGTGCCACAGGAGATGAAGATAACATGAAGGTCAGATTGATCAGATTGGTAAGGAGGAGAAAGAGCACACATTTCAATCTACCCAAGATATGGAGAAAGAAGAGAATTAAGTGGAATTGCTCAAACATTTTAGCCAAGGAGATGAACATGAGGCAACTGTAGAAATGGGATCTACAATAGAAGGATATGAGTATTTAGAGGAATGAAAAAACATTTTCAGCCGGGAAGTTGAGCAGGAGATAACTACAGAACTAAAACCTGCAATAGAAGAGAAGAGAGAAATATATAGCATGGATTATGATGATCTGGGTGAAGAAATGAAGGCCCTGGAGAGAAGGGTAAAGATGCAAAGTCAGCTAATCCAACAAGTCAGGTTGGAAGTTGATGAAAGGGAGATGCAACAAAATGGGATGAAGGAGAAGATCCAACCATTAGACCAGCTGGAAGAGGTGATAGAGGAGGTTAAAAGATTGATGCTGGAAGCTGCAAAAGAATCAGTCAACAAGGAAGGTTGGAACAAAAATGAACAGGTAGGAACAACAGGGTAGAAGAAGCAGCAAGGAAAAGGAGCAGATGGACAGCTCCAAGAGAAAGTATGGGACCCTGGAAGGTCTCAAAATCATAGCAGAGGGATCCATGAGCAGGAGCTCATGATTTTCCTAGCAATGGAGTATGATGCAGGAGCATCATTGTCAGAGCACACGTGGAAGACAACTCAATGCCCTTTACCTGCTTTTTGAGTAAAATTTGAATTTTGAAAGATGGCGTATCTCAAAGAACTGAGTAAATGATGAATCTGAGAATTTTTAATGGTTGGAGGATGAACGATCACGTAAAACCAAGAGAGATCATATCATACTTTAGTTTATTTAATTTTGGCGTGGATCTAAAAGTTTGCCTTAATTGTCTGTCACAGACGTTTATTGTAATAGGACTTAAAAAACTGTAAGCTTTTACTTCGATGAGATATGTAGTTGGAGGGAAACCTGGAGGACCTCTTGTATATGTAGATGAATTGTATGGCCAAATGTGGCTTCCGATTAGGATATAGCTATTACTAAATGTAAGTTGTTTTTATTAGATTTGTATCCATTTACACTTGAATGAATATAACATAGAGATATTGATCCAACACATAGTGTTGCTACTATTTACAGTTTCCCTGTTATATTATGTTTTCATGAATGAATGAGTTATGTTATTGAGTATATGAAACTGTGAAATATTTGGATAAGTTTACATTTTTTCTCTTCGTTGATTTCATGCAAGGTGTGCATAAATTCCAGAAGGAGTGTGTTGATAGAGTCTGTTTCGACTCAGAAGCTCAGAAGAGATAGCATGAAACTTCCATTTGCAAGGATTGCAAAGGGACTGCTGCAAGGTATGCATAGTCACCCAAAAGAATCTAAGTATTTCATAAGAATCTGTTGCAAGGAGTGAACAGATTCGAAGTTCGACTACGTGTCGAAGTAGCCCTGTAAGGATTCAAAGGGTTCAAGAGAAAAAGATCAAGAGAGATAGCGGGAAGAAATATTCAAAGGGAGTGAAGGTATGAAGGTTTACCGATTTATAGACCAAGATCCATCCAAGAGGAATCGAAATCGTTCCGGATCATTGGATCTAGGCAAAGTGCACAAGATTTAAGTCTCATTGTGCACACAGGATAAAGGATTCTTCGAAGTCCCAAAGAGGTTAGGGACCATCCATCATCCAGAGGGATAGGTGGAATAATAACTGCAAATTCAGGTGAAAACACTCCAGGGGAAAGCGAGTGCGGAGGAGTTGAAACTCCCGAAGCCTGAAGAGCTGAAACAATTTGCAACCGTCGATCTGTGGGGGACATGCATCAACAGATCGTCGAACTCAGGTGAAATATATCCGGGAGAAAGTGAGTGCGGAGGAGTTTAAACTCCCCAATCTTGAAGAGCCGAAGCAATTTGTAGCCGTCGATCTATGGGGGACATGCGTTGACAGATTGTCGACTTCGAGTAAAATCTCTCTGGGAGAAAGTTACGGAGGAGAGTTTAAAACTCTCCAAGCCTGAATAACCGAAGTGGTTTGTGGTCGTCGATCTGTGGGAGGCATGCATCGACATATCATGAAATATGAGAGAAAGAAAAGACAAAGAGGTTGAAAATCTCGAAGGCCGAAGTCTCGAACTGGACCAGAGTCATTTATTCGGGTCGACGCATGGCGCCTGATCCAAAACTTTGGGTACAAAGTACTCTGGGGAAAACTGAGGTTGGAACATCCCAAACTCTCGAAGTGTGGAGTCCCGAAATAGATCTCGACCATTGGTTGTGAAGGGGTACGTAGACGGTTGATATGGTCCCAGTTAAAAGTTTTGAAGTCACGAAGCGCCAAGAGTTTAAACCTCGAATCACAGCCCAAGGTCACATGAAAAGAAGAGCTAGCGGAAGGAGCTAGCACCCGTTAGTGTGATATTTTGGAAAATTTCTAAGAAAGAAGGACCTATGGGTACACGTCGATATGTGAATGAAAATCAATGGTGGGAAATCATTGTAGAGAACGGGGGTGAAAATAATAGACTTGCTAGTTCACGGGCCAAAATTCACTAATGTCGTTGATCTCATCGGGACACACGATCAATGACCATGATTAGATCGAGTTGGGCGAGTAATTTTATGATTGCGGAGATTGAGCCTTCCGATAAAGACCAAGCACGTTGGTGCCCCGCAATCACTATGATTCATCGATGGATGAACAAATCGGTAATGACTGTATCATGACCATGAAAACTTGAGGGGTGATGAAAGATGATCATACTAGAGAAAGGTGGGTACCATATGACCTGCGCCTCAATGATAAAAGGGCCTGTGTTTGATTGATATTGAGACCAGTAAGGTCTCTAGGAGATAATCCAACTCTAGGAGATTAAGATCCTTGACTGGGAGGTCGTGCAACCCCAAGGGAGAGTAGGGGGGGTCTACATCAAGTGGTATCAGAGCCGAAATTTGCTTGCAGATAGGAGGCAATGGAGAGAAAAACTAGTCTGGCAACATCAAGTAGTATCAGAAGCACAAATTTTCCTATAGACAATAGGTGAGAGAGGAAAAAGAGTGTGATACTCTGTGAATGATGGTTGCATGTGTGCAACAACCAATGGATAGCCAAGTCGGTTGCAGGGAGAAGTTGGAGATGCTCTTAGTTAAAGAGTGATCAACAAAATTTCCAAGAGGAAGGAATATAAAGATGGATACTGAAGGTAATAGGTGTGGTCAAGGAGAAGACGACCAACATAAAAACAAATCTATGATAGACAAAGAGATCAGTGAGATCAAAAAAAAAGAGGGAGAAGTTGACATTGAATATGCAGCAGGAGGCAAAGGCACGCTAGACATATGAATGGCCTTTGAAGAGGAAAGCTAAGTGGACTGTCCAGAAGGTGTTGGCCAGAAGGAAACAACAGATGCTAATAAATTGGCCGAGGCATGCTAAAAACTCAGTGACACAAAGGAGGTGTTGATTTGCATTTGTGAGCCAGAAGTTGGAAAAATACTCAGTGATGAGGAAGGGAGATCAGTTAAAGGTCTCATAAACTTCCAGGAGGGTAGAAATGAAGTTTCAAATTTCTAGGTGGGCAATGAGATGGGATCAATTGAAGATCTTATAGACTACCAGGAGGACAAGGGAGAAATCCTAGATTTCCAAGTGGGCAAGGGAAGTAAAATGAGACTGTCTGAAAGTCTCAGGATCTTAGAGGAGAGTTCATATCAACAAGGAATGTTGACATGTGATAGGGTGGCAGAAGAAAGACCTCATCTGTATGAAGAATTGTGCGGGTTTGTAGCCCATGTGAATGAAGATGATGAGAAGTTAAATAATTCCACCATCAAAGAGGAAGATCATACATGCATTCTGATCATTGGAAGAATCAAAATATTCCCGCCAAGTAGCCAAACAAAGGCTAGCATATGTGTTTCAGATGCAACAAAAGAAGGGAAACCAAAAGAGACTGTCATAAAGGAGGAAGTGGAGCAGATACTAAAGTTTTACCATGTACGAGAAGAAGAGGATAATTCTGAGGGATGGCTCAAAATTTTCAACCAGGAAGATGAACATGAGATGACTGCAACACTAAAGACTTCATCTGAAGAGGAAGAAGACAGTATAAACTTTGTTAATTTGTGTGAAGAACTAGAAGCCCTGAAGAAAAGGGTGATAGTGCGAAGCATGCACATCCAAAATACTAGGTTGGAAACAGGTGAAGTAGCATACCAGTCCAAGGAACAACTGGAGGAAACTATAGATATGTTAGTAGAGGAGCTGACATAAGTCAATCTGTCAGAAGAGGAAGCTGAGCAACAACTCAGTGCTGAAACTACAGAACTTAAATCTGGAGAAAAATGGCTAGCTAGTGCCACAGGAAATGAAGATAAGATGAGGGGCCAGATTGATCTGATTGGTAAGGAGGAGAAAGAGCACACATTTCAATGTTCCCAAGAGATGTAGAAAGAAGTGCATTCAGTGGAATTGCTCAAACATTTCAGCCAAGGAGATGAACATGAGGCAACTATTGAATTGGGATCTACAGCGTAAGGATATGAGTATTCAGAGGAATGGAAAAACATTTTTAGCCGGGAAGTTGAGCAGGAGATAACTAAAATACTAAAACCAATAGCATAAGAGAAGAGAGAAACAGATAGCATGGATTTTTTTGATCTAGGTGAAGAACTGAAGGCCCTGGAGAGAAGGGTAAAGATGCAAAGTCAGCTAATCAAACAAGTCAGGTTGGAAGTTGATGAAAGGGAGATACAACAGAATGGGATGAAGGAGAAGAGCTAGCCATTGGACCAAATGAAAGAGGTGATAGAGGAGGTTAAAATATTGATGTTGGAAGCTGCACAAGAAGCAGTCAACAAGGAAGGATGGAACATAAAGGAACCTACACGAGCAACAGGGCAGAAGAAGCAACAAGGAAAAGGAGAAAATGGAAAACTATAAGAGAAAGTATGGAACCCTAGAAGGTGTCAACAACATAGCAGAGGGATCCTTGAGAAATATCTCATGATTTTCTCAACAATGGAGTATGATGCATGAGCATTGTCATCAGAGCACACGTGGAAGACAACTCAACACCCTTTGCCCACCTTTTGTGTAAAATTTGAATTTTGAAAGATGGTGTATCTCAAAGAACTTATGAGTAAATGATGAATCAGAGAAGTTTTAATGGTCGGAGGCTGAACGATCACATAAAACAAAGAGATATTAGATTGTCCTTTAGTTTATTTGATTTGGGCGTGGATCTAAGCATTCACCTTAATTGTTTGTCACAGACGTTTATTGTCATAGGACTTAAGTAGCTGCAAGATTTTACTTCGATGAGATAGGTAGTTGGAGGGAACCCTAGAGGACTTCTTGTATATGTAAATGCACTGTATGCCCAAGTGTGGCTTTCAATTAGTAAGATATAGTTGTTATTGAATGTAAGTTGTTTTTATCAGAGTTGTATCCATTTACACTTGAATGAATATAACAGAGGCATATTGACCCAACACATAGTGTTTCTACTGTTTACAATTTCCCTGTTATTTTTTGTTTTCATGAATGAATGAGTTATGTTATTGAGTATCATAAAATTGTTCCAAGATCCATCCAAGAGGAAGTAGAATCATTCCAAATCGTTGGATCTAGGCAAAGTGTGTGAGATTTAAGTCTCATTGTGCACACAGGAGAAAGGATTCTCTGAAGTCCCGAAGAGGTTAGGGATCGTCCATCATCCAAAGGGATAGGTGGCATAAGATCCGCAAATTCAGGTGAAAACAGTCTCGGGGAAAGTGATTGTGGAGGAGTTGAAACTCTTGAAGCCTGAATATCTGAAGCAATTTGCAACCGTCGATCTGTGGGGGAAAAGCATTGCCAGATCTTCGACTTCGAGTAAAAGCACTCTTGAAGAAAGTGAGTGCAGAGGAGTTGAAACTCTCGAATCCCGAGAAGCTGAAGCGATTTGCAGTCGTCGATCTATGGGGGACACGTGTCGACATATTGTCGACTTCAGGTAAAATCACTCCGAGAGAAAGTGAGGGCGACGATTTTGAAACTCTCGAATCCTGAATAACCGAAGTGGTTTGTGGTCGTCGATCTATGGGAGGCACACATCGATAGATCATGAACTCGAGGTGAAAGAACTCTGGGAGAAAGAGAAGATGGAGAGGTTGAAAATCCCGAAGGTCGAAGTCCCGAACTGGACCAAAGTTGTTGATTCAGGTGGACATGCGATGTTTGATACAGAACTTTGGGTACAAAGTACTTCGGGGAAAAACAGAAGTTGGAACATCCCAAACTCGTGAAGTGAGAATTCTTGAAATATATCTCGTTCGTTGGTTGCGAAAGGGGACGTAGACCGTTGATTTGGTCGCAGTTAGAAGAGGTTAAGGCCCGAATCACAGCCCGAGGTCACATGAAAATAAGAGCTTGTAGAAGGAGCTAGCACCCGTTAGTGTGATATTTGGGAAAAGTGCTAAGAAAGAACGGCCCGTGGGTACCCATAGATGTGTGAATGGAAATATATGGTGGGGAATCATTGTGGAGCGCGGAGGTGAAATTAGCGGAATTACTAGTTCACGGGCCACAATTCACTAACAATGTTGATTTCATCGGGACACGGGATCAACGACCATAATTAGATCGATTTTTGAAAGTACTTTTCTGATTGCGGAGATTTAGCCCTCTGATAAAGAGAGAGCACATTGGTGCCCCATAATCACTATGATCTGTCGATCGATGAAAAAATCGGTAATGACCGGATCATGATCGTGAAAACTTGAGGGGTGATGAAAGATGATCAGATCGGAGCGAGGTAGGTACCATATGACCTACACCCCAATGATAACAAGGCTTGTGTTTGATTGAGATTGAGACTAGTAAGGTCTCTAGGAGCTAATCCAACTGAAGGAGATTAACATCCTTGATCGGGAGGTCACGTAGCCCCAAGGGAGTGTAGGGGGGGTTTGCATCACTCCACCACAGTGGATTGATGCTCTTCCTGGCGTTTATTGACCATTGTATAAATCTGGTGGCTACTACTCACTCTTCCCATCGATGCCTTTCCTTCTCTATGCACAAATCCTGTTTGTGACTCTCGGCAGTCACGCTGGTAATGGGGTCCTCTAAACCCCCAATAAGTAACATGAGATGGAACCTGGACAATGCCTTGTGACGGTCTCTGAACTGAGTTCCTTCCCCTAGAACCCCTGCCCCTACTTTCTCCTCCCTGAAAAGGTTGTGGACCTGCCTGTGTCATTGGCGATGAGTGGGATGCTACACTCGCTGCCATTGAAATACCTGTTGTAATTGTTCTAGGTGCGACTCTATTTCCATAAGGAGGTGTCCTAGAGATTACTCCCTTGAATAATATCCTAGTGTCCTTCCCCACGAATCCAACATGATTTGGAATGGTTTATCTCATACCTTTGTTTATGCTCATATGCTCCTCTGCGTAATGAGCATTTTCAACTGCTTTAGCTACTGATGATGGTTTCCACATCCATACTATGTCCCTTATCTTCAGATTTAACCTGCACATAAAACATTTTGCTTGTCGTTGATTGGTATCCATGTATGAGACATATTTCACTAACTCCATGAACCCGATCTCGTACTCTTCCACAGTCTTGTTTCCCTAAACTAGAGCATGAAATGATCCTACCTGTTGTTCATCGTAGTAAGCAGGAAAATATTTCCTCTAGAAGCTTTCTTTAAAAAGATCCCATGAGACGGTGTCTGGGGTAAGGTGCAACTACCTCTCCAGATTACCCCACTAGTTCAAGGCACTGTCCCTCAACTAAAATATCACTATCTTCTCTTTTGATGTGGAAGCATAGTCTCTTAAGGCGAAACATCGCATCATTCATTCCAACCATGCATCTGCATATTCACTTGCACGACCCCAAACAAACTCTGGGAGTTTGATCTTTTGTTGTTCTCTGGTGATGTTCATTGGTGGAGGCCCTCATTCTCAATCCCTCGATGATGTAGGGTTACCCACTCCAGATGGTTTAAGCAAACCCACAATTATTTTATATCTAAAATATGCCAAAATCATAAGTACTTTTAATTTCCATAAAAACCTCAAATTTACAAAATTTAACCATAATTAACAAATTCTACCTTAATTTATAAAATATCTTTAAAATATTAAGTCATTCCATAAAAACCTCAAATTTACAAAATTTAACCATAATTAACAAATTCTACCTTAATTTATAAAATATCTTTAAAATATTAAGTCATTGTTAAATAAAAAACCTCTATCTAAGGAGTTCCATTGGGCATGCAACGACAAAATAAAATCAGTAAATAAAAACCATGGTAATCCTTGAGAATAATCCCACGACAAACAAATACATTTACTTGTAGATGATACATAGAGTATGTTTTGTGAAGAGAGGGTTAGGTAAATCATCAAGCATGCAGAATTCATAGGGATTGGTAGAAGCAAAGAGAGTCATTTCCGATGGAAGATCTACAGTTCTTTGAAGACAAGTGGAAAAAATGTCAAATCGATCTAGAATTATATCACCTTCTTCGTATGATTGGCTAGAATGATATTACGATAGGATTTAACATCTTGGAATCGAGAAATAGATTATCGTCCCTAGTCTTCGAATATGCTTGACCAACTATGTTTCAAGGAATTTGCTACAAATTATATCTAAAATAGACTCAAATTTTTCTTGGCATTTGTTGGTCTTATGTACCTCATGCAACATAATGAAAGGCATATTATGAAAAGAGTGGATATGGTTCCTTAATGATACTTTGAAATTATTTTCATAATAAGGTATTTGAAGGGAGCGATAAAACTCAACTTCCAACTTAATGCATTTATTTTTTAACATTCTTTTGATAATGTATCACCAACTTAATGCATTCATTTTTTAACATTATTTCGATAATGTACCAAAAAAAGTTTCATAATTAGCTGAAACTATATCTAATTAAGAAAAAATTCCTCTAAACTTTGGAGAAAAAATTCGATTCAAAAATCTTTGAATTTCCCCAGTTTTAAATTTAAAAATTGATAATCATGAACTGTAATGGGAGAATCTCACCCAAAGAAACATTTAACTCTATTCTCTTTCATCTCATCGAAGACTAATCACATCATAATCTTTCCAAGGTGTATTCTTTGACGGTAGAGTCTTCATATTAATTCAATCATCATAAGGAAAATTCATGTAAGGTCTTGCTGGGCAGGGGAAGCTAAATAGAGCATCAACAAGAAAGATTAAACACACATAAAACTGAGAACACCAATCACACAATTGACACAGTGATTTATGTGGAAACCCAATGGGGGAAAAATCACGGGCAATGATATTCGATACTCTTATTATTCAAGGGAGAATTACAATAGCCAATCTCAGGCATACAATCATCCTCTCCTCACACACACTCTGATCTCTACACACCTTGCACTCTGCTCTCTATTGGTATGCTCGTATATATAACATCTCTCAACCAATTAGACTAAATTATTATAATTAGATCCACCAATTACACAATCTGTTCACAAAAGAGTGCATGCATTCACATTCCTAACATAGTTGCATGCATGTGCATGTGACCACATGAGAAATTAGTTGGCATGTTTCCAACATGTCTGTGGTCTATATTCTACAAAGGGATTTCATGGCTTCTATTCATTGAAGGGAGAAATGAAAACTAAATGGAAAAGGAAATCTACCTAAACGTAAAAGAGGTATATGCTTACTTTGTCAGCCACTAATTCATGATAAAGATATTGGTCATAGATCCTCTCAAAATCTATCTGTAACTTCTAAAGATGTTGCTATTAAACTTTCTAGATAAAAGGAAAGTGAAGGAAAATGCATTTTATCATATTTTATTGAAGCAATCAATCAAATCTCCATACATTACAATGAAATATAATTAGCTTTTTATATGTTTTTATTACATATAGTTAACTTGCTCAATACCATGAGTCACCAATATCATGTGTCCAAAACCACCACTATTGTTAACATAACAATTTTGACTCTTTTACCTAGTTAAATTTATCCTAACAAACTCAACCATCTTTGTAATTTGGAACACTTCTCTTGTTTTCTATAATTACCATCAACATAGAAGATGATAAAACTGATGGATCCTTTTAAATAATTGTAATAAATACGTACAATAAATCATAAGCAATGTTATACAATTCAATACATGTTTATAAAATTCACAGAAGAATAAATACATTCCCATGCAACGTTATATAATTCAGCCCATAGTTTAGAAAATTTATGGAAGATGCGATTAACAGTTTAACTAGATTGTAACTTTCGGTCACCGGAGGACCTGGATACGAAGTCAACCATTGAATTTGTATCTGAACCCTACAAAAAGCTAGGAAATACTTTTTCATACAGTGAATGGGAAGAATGTTATACTATTCAATCCGTGTTTAGAAAATCTATGGAGGAATCAATTAACAGTTTAATTGATTTACTAGATTGTAGATTCCGGTCATTCCCATCATGGGAGGAGGATCCGGCGATGAAGTCAATCATTGAATTTGTATCTCAACTATCTTCTGAAAATATAGGATCGAAGATGGCTTTTAAAATTGTTAGGAATTCTTTTTGTTTCAGTTTACATTTTTTGGGGGGCATGTTTTCTGTTTAATTTTACTTGAAATAGTGTGAAAAATTATTGGATTTGCATATTTGAGTGAATAATTTGAAGCATATTTATATGAGAAGATTCTAAGAAAAAACATAAAATAGTTAGAAGATGCCATTTCTTGTGTTTTTCACTGGATATCTTTTCAAAGGGATTCTAATTGCTTTTATACCATTTGTACCATCGATTCTTATTTATGTTCCCTAAAGATGAGATTTTTCCCTCTTTAGGAAAGTTGATATTTTATATTTTGTCACTCATAGTTCTTAAATTTGAATTGAAATTGGATTCAATATAGAAATAAATTATATTTTTCTAAAATTTAAAAAAATAAAAATAAAAAATTATTTATATTCAAAACTTCAAAAACCTCTCAAAAAAATTGAGCCATGTTATAAATATTGCAAATTGAATTAGATGTTGCAATGAAGGGCATATGTTTACATGAGATTGACAATTTGTTACGTATAAAGGAAACACTTTTAAAAATAAAAAAAGAAATGACATTTCAATCTAATAAGTAAAATGGAATAAACAAAAAAAATGGTATTGTTGTTTAAACTTTAAAGTAAGGTAGGGTGTACAAAAAAGACTAGAAAGACAATTTTGAGTAAGGTAAACAACACATAAATATAAAGTTGTAGAACAAATAAGCATTTCCATAGTGGTCATGGATACATTTAGATTTGAAAGCATCACATTATACTTATATGTAAATATGCAAATTTTTAAACGAAAATACAGTCGTAACCCAAAGAATAATGCATTTCTACTAATTGGGAAATCACTTAGATACATTTCTTATTTCTTTGTCCTTATAGATTACAAAAATTCATATTATTCTCAATAGAATATTAACACTTTCAACACTTTTCATTACAGTGCCATTTTCCCCTCATTAGCTCCCTATACATATTAAAAATCAACCTCTCAAAGACAACTCACTGGTTATAGCATCTTGTATTATAAGATGTATTCTATGAAAAATTATGATTGGCATGGATTCAGTGTTTTGTGCAAGAGATGAATTCTTAATAGATTTCCAATGTTTTTATGAAATGAGTTGTTGCATTTGTACATGCAAAACATACGTGGCCATTCAATGTTCTCTATTTTTCTTATTTTTCTTCTGACATAGTATTAGAACCAAGGTTTTCACTGAACAAATTACCAAAAGAACTCAGGGTTTTCATTGAACAAATTAACACAATAACACAAGGGTTTTCAATGTTCACAAATTACCACATTTTTTTTTTCTGAACTTCCCGTACCGAATTCGAATTAACTTATTAATCTGCAAACCAAACCTATGGCTGAACTTTCATGGATTCGACCGAATTTGATAACTATGATTTTGTGTAAAATCCCTATATATATATTGTAAGGCCTCTTATTTCAAGGCCTCAATAAAATAATAAATATCTCATAATCTCCTACTGAAATAACTGCAATTTAGTTCAAGTTTCCCTTTCATGATTTTATTTATACTAGGAATAAAATGGTAAATAGACATAATAACAACAGATTAACCTACTAAATTACATGCCTCGACCTGCAGGTTGGTTGATTTAGCCCATGGTTCACTTGTTCTTGTTCTTTCCCAAACTTGGCAACTGGATATTAACCTCCCAGCCAACTAGGAACAAAGTCTCCATCTCCCTACCTCCAAGAATCCTTGTTGATTTCCTATCCCTAGAGAACAAAGTTCCTGGCAACAACAATGTCCCTGTAAAATCTCCCAAAACAATTTGTTCTTCCAATTTCCTCCTTCTTCCTCTCTCTTTCAGAATTTCTTCCTTGCCTCCTCCTTTCCCAAATTTCTCCCAAAACCAAAAGAACCCTCTCCAAGTCCTCTCCCCTCTTCCTTATCCTCTGCTCTCGAATCCCTCCCCATCCTTGAATTCCCCAACTGCCTTATTCCCTTATTAATTCCGAAATAGCCTTCCACTCATTAATTATTTTACCTACCATTTTAATAATAAAATAATAAAAAGACTCATTGAATTTATTTTAATAATAAATTAAATTTAAATTAACAACTATGATAAATAAATAATGAAATTGGGTTGTTACATACACCCACCCTTTAAGAAAATTCATCACAAAGTTAGAGTATTTTACAATACACAGGTAATGACACACGATTCATACATCCACATCAAATAAACAACATCATCAATTTAAAACACTTATAAATACTTGTGTACATGTGCAAGACATGCATGTGTAGCTAGCACATACAAGACTCACAAATGTACTAATGAAAATAATTATCACACCTAAAGTAATTATTGTATGTGTCCAATCCAATCAGCAAGACCATTCATTTCATAAAAGATAGTAAGCCATTTAAAATGTTTGCAAAATCCATCAATTATAATAATTTAGCACAAGCAACATTCACTTAGATAATCATAGTTCAGTTAAAAAATTATAAATATACATTTATACATATTTTTCAAAAAGAGGAAATCAAGAAATTCTACTATAAGGCGAAAGCCCCCCACACACTCTCAACTACTTCTATTCATCCTTCCTCCCTAGCCTACTTCCATCTTCCATCCCTATCCTTCCTCTGTTGGACTTGTTAGGATATTTAGATACTTAGGAGTTAGTTAAGATCTACTTGGTCTAATATGTTTTTAGGTAAAAGTGTGTTTCGTAGTGTGTCTCTTTAGTATGCATTAGTATGCATTTGTAGTTAGGAAATCCGACGGTCACGATATGTTCCCGACATAGAGTGATCTAATGGTTCATACTCTCCTCGATTTTAACGGCCATTGATCTGTGGATTAACACCCAATTCGTCCATAATCTCTATTTAAAGAGAATGGAGGGTCATTTGTTGATGATCAATTGTGAGAAACTCTCTTGTAAAATCTCTTTGTAATCTTTTTATTTTGCATTAATAAACTGCTCCAAGTGGCCGCGTTGGCTAGGGCTCTGGATGTTTCCCCGTAGGGGTTTTACCACGTGAAAACATCGATGTGTTGATCTTTGATTTGGTTATGTGAGTGGTTACTGAAGGTGTTCATCATTTTTTTTAATACCTGTTTTGTCAAACATGGTATTAGAGCCTCTTTGAAGACTCACTCCTATTGTAGATCGATATCGTGAATCTGGTTGTCTCATCTCCATTTTATGTCACTTATGTACATTTCTAGGCGGAGAGGACTGTTCCATTGTTTTTGGAGTGCTCATTTCAATTAGGAACATTTTTTGTTTCACTCGAAAATGTTTATGTTTTCCCAAGATACGACCATTTCAATGAGATCCGGAGGTATAAAGCTTGAATACACATTTTTTAAATTTTTGCAAAGTATCATTTTGGTTTTATTTCATTTTGTATTATTTATTTCCGGGTTGATGCTCTTTTAAATCTATGTATTCTATTTTCCCCATGCCCTGTGCGAGCTCAGCAAATCAGAAACAGATAGGAAAAGGTGCATCTTCCGGGTAAGCTAACCGAGATCTAACCCTTGTTGTCATCGAGAAGCAATTTTTTTTTTTTGTGAAAAGAGTACTTTTTACAACAACAACCTCAATCCTCTTCCTAAAAAACAAAATATGCTCAAATTGTAAAATGTATTTCACTTCAAGTATAAAAGTGGATAACTATTAGTAGCTTTAATATTTTATTTTAGAGTTATGTATTTTGCATTGAGATTTTCTTTTACAAAGTAACTTCATTGTAAAAGTGATCCCCACTTTTCTTTATAAAAGTGGGTCACTTCATAAAGAAACTTACACTATCACGTGGTCCTTTGGTTACCATTTATGTGTTTTTTAAAAAGGGGATAACTCTCACATCCAAAGTCCGTTTTTTTTTAAAACCGCATATATTTTCGATATATTTCCATCAAGATCATCAGTTTCAGTTTTTAAATCCATATTATCTGCATATTTAATATTGCTTCTACCAGTAATCTCTTGCTTACCAACACCAACTATTTCCAATGGAAATCTCATATGGAAGATTTATTAAGAGGTAAAGTATTGTACCAGATTACCTTGGGAAAGGAAAAAAACACCCACTTATGATGATAAGAAATTCAAATGGGCTAATAGGAGTGATGAATCACGTTGACTAATCAAAATGTCCATCTCTCCTGATTTAAGGTTCCACCTTAAAGAAATTGATGACCCCAATGAAGCTTGGGAAAATATTGAATCTGTGTTTGGTAAAATCAATATTATTCGAGCACAACAATTAGAAAATAAAGTACTGACCTTAAGTCCAAGTTATTTTTCTTGCATTGGAGACTATCTATCTAAGTTTAAAACACTCAGAATTTTATGTGAATAATGTGAAATAGAAATGGAGGAAGAGAATTGCATCTATCTTATTCTTTCTAAGCTATGTAGTGCATATTCTATGTTTGTATCTACCTTTTATTCCATGAGAGAGGCTCTAGGTAAAGCTTATCAAAAACCCACTCTTGATTCCTTTTGTGCTTCTTTGATTAGAGAGGAAGGTAAGCTTGTACAACTTGGAGTGATCAACACTGCAAGTACCTCCAACAAAACCTTAGTTTCCCAGCAGAAAGATAAATCCAAACATCCCAAGAAGCAACATCCTTACTACAAAAAAAAACAACATAAGGGTCCCAAACCCACTCAGACAACATCAACTCCTAATGGTGACAAAGGAGCAAAATATAAAAATAAGAAGATTGACAGGCATTGCAAATTTTGTGATAAAGATGGTCATGATGAGTCCAAATGTTTCAAGAATATGGCATCTTTAGAAGCAATGATGAAGAAGAACAACATCAATATTGATTCTACTTCTTCTTCTTCTCATGGACATGCACTTTCTTCTTCTGGTTTCTCCTTCAATACAACTTTTACTTCTTCTTCTGATGAGTGGCTTATTGATTCATGAGCATCTTATCATTTGGCTAAGGATAAAGAAATATTTTTTTCTCTAAATGAATGTAACACCAAGAACATATTTGTTGGTGATGATAGATCTCTTAGTGTTGTATGATCTATAATGGTTCAAGTAGATAATGGTCATTTAAATGATGTATTATGTGCTCCAAGTATTTCTTGTAACCTTCTATCAGTATATCAAATCACTCATTTAGGTGAAGGTAAAACCGTAGAGTTTTCACCTCACCAAGTTGTAATCAAGGATCTAAAATATCCTAAGCATGTTCTTGCNACGACTTGAACAAAATTTTGCATGAGCGGTTTGGTCATCTAAACTATCGCTCATTGCAACAAATATGTAGTCAATAGATGGTGACTGGTATTCCTCCTGTTTCATGAAGAAATGGTGTTTGTGCCGGTTGTGTTCTCAGCAAACATCATCAGGAAAATTTTGAAAAACGTGCCTCTTGGCACGCCTCAGACCCTTTGCAACTTGTTCACAGTGATTTGTGTGGTCCACTTTCTTCTCCTTCTTTTTCTGGGTGAAAGTATTTCTTAACTTTAATTGATGATTTTTCCAGATGTACTTGGGTTTACTTCTTAAAACTTAAGAGAAAAGTTTTTGACAAGTTTTTGGCCTACAAGGCTGGTGTAGAAAAACAATATGGGCATCAAATTCAAAAGTTAAGAACAAATAATGGAGGCGAATATGTGAACAATAATTTTACAAGTTACTACACTACATAGAGCATCCAAATGCAACACACTGTTCCATATACACCACAACAAAATGGTGTTGCTGAGAAAAAGAACCACACATTAAAAGAAATGGCTAATTGTATGATCCAATCTAAGGGATTAAGTCTAAAGTATTGGACAAAAGCAATCAACTGTGCAAATTACATAGTTAATCGCACTCCCACAAAGGCTCTTAAAAATATAACACCAAAAGAATCTTGGACTAAAATTAAACTAGATGTAAGTCACTTCGATGTATTTGGTAGCATAGTATGGGCTCACATTCTCGATGAGAAAAGGAAAGAATTACAGCCTAAAAGTGAGAAGTGTATATTTGTTGGTTATTCTAAAGATGCCAAAGGTTATAGACTTCTTCAACCACATTGTAATGAAATTATTATTAGAAGAGATGTTAAATTTGATGAAAATATCTTGGCCTACGAGCCTAATTCAATGATTGTGCCTTCTTCTGTCTGCGAGCCATCTTCGATGTTTGTGCCTTCTTCGACCTGCGAGCCATCTTTGGCATTTGTGCCTTCTTTTGTTCCTATTCTAGTTTATTCTTCATATGATGACAGTGAGGATGAAAATCCACCTCCGCCTGCTCACCTACCTTCAGATGAGTCCTTTGAATATGAACCAACACTAGTTCCACTACTTCCTAGATGGGTCCGTTCAATACGAGAAGCAACTGGTGGTCTTGTTGGTGATCCTTTAGATTAGCGTCGAACACGTTCATAGTTCCAGCGAGACTCTTCTCTTTTGGATCAAGTTTCAGAGACTTTTGATCCAGAGACATTTGCAGACGCTTCAGGTCATCCAGATTGGGATACAACAATGAATGAAGAGTATCGTTCTTTAATGGAAGATGATACTTGGGATCTTGTACCTCTTCCAAAAGGAATAAAACTTGTGAGATGTAAATGGGTCTACAGAACTAAGTATGCATTAGATGGAAGTGTTTAAAGACACAAGGCTCAGTTAGTTGCCAAAGGATTTTCCCAAGTTGAAGGAATTGAATATAATGAAACCTTTTCCCCTATAGCCAAAATGAATTTCATCTGCCTTATTCTTTCCCTTGCTGCCTCACATAAATGGGAGGTCCATGAGATGGATGTTAAATCTGCCTTCTTGCATGGAGATTTGCAAGATGAAATATACATGAAACAACCTCCTAGCTATGTCTAGAATGACTCTAGCCTTGTTTTTCGCCTTAAGAAATATCTTTATGGTATAAATCAAGCTCCCCGAGCTTGGTATGCCAAAATGGACAGATTTCTTATTAACACCAGATTTTATAGATGTCATTGTGATCCTAATGTCTATACCAAGAAAGTAGGAAGCCATCTCATAATTCTTTTCCTTTATGTTGATGACCTTATCCTTACTGGTAGCGACTCAAAACTTTTAAACCATGTGAAAACCAGCCTTAAGAAGAAATTTGAAATAATAGACTTAGGATTTTTGCACTATTTCCTTGGCCTCCAAGTTTTGCAAACCAATGAAGGAATTTTTCTTTCCCAGTATAAGTATTCTTATGAACTTCTTTGTCACTTTCACATGGATGATTGTAAACCATCACCTTCTCCCTTCCAATCTCGAGTCAAGCTTACCGTCGCCTATGCTTCTCCTAAATTTGATGCCAACCTATACCATCAGTTAGTTGGTAGCCTCTTATACTGGACTCATACCCATCCTAATCTTTCCTTTGTTGTTGGTATTTTTTCCCGGTATATTCAAACACCCCATGAAATCCATTGGAAAGAATCTAAAATGATACTTCTCTGTTTTCGTGGTACAGTTTAGTTCAGGATAAATTACAGTTCAGGGGAGACTCCTTTATTGGTTAGTTTCACTGATTCAGATTGGGTCGGTGACCCTGATGATTGGAAGTCTATTGCAGGTTATGTTTTCAGCCTTGGTTTAGGACCTGTCACTTTGGCCTATAAGAAACAACAGGCTATTGCACTTTCTTCAGTAGAAACAGAGTAACGAGCAACGGTAAATTCAAGTCAGGAAGCCTTGTGGCTTCGAGATATCCTTTCCGAGTTTGGATTCCAGTAGGAACATTCGACCAACCTTTGGTGTGACAATCAAAGTTCCATCAAGCTCGCCAAAGACTCAGTTCAACATCAGCGTAGAAAGCACATCGATCTACACATGCACTTTGTTAAGCCCTAATATTGGCTCATTACCCCTTAATTGGGGCATATTATATTAGTAATGTTATTTTATTTATGTCGGCTTTAGGCCATTAGTTGTAATTATACCTCCTAGTATCCTATATATACCAAGGAGACATTTTCATTTTGAATCATCTTGTACTTGAACATTTAAGTGGGATAAAAGGAGGTTGCCCCATCGAAGAGGCTTATTATATGAAATTATCCTCTTTTTCAAGGTGTTGAGTACTTTTCTTGAGGTTTTTCTATGCTATATTGATGTTTGGTTCTTAACATATGGTATCAGAGCTCAAGGTCTTGGGGTTTTTCTGCTACATCTAAGACACCGTGGTATTTTCGCTATAATTTTTTTTCTACAATGTTTCAGAAGGAACAACTTGGAATATATTTAGTAGACGGATCAAGGTACGTTGGGTTCAAAATTCAGCTCCTGAGGCCATATACTTTTGTAGATACAGCTTGTACAAGATAGGGTTCTGGAATCATGCTGAAATGAGTCATTGCGGAATTTTTGCTATAAAAAAATTTCGGTAACGTTTCAGACCCTAAAATCTGGAGGTCATTTACAGAAATTAGTAAGGTATCTTTGGTAAACAGTTCAGCTTCTGGGTAATCATAAATTTGCAGATACACCTTGTGTAAGATAGGGTATCTGACTAGTCCTATTGACTAGTCTCGAAGGTGTTCCAGGTAAAACAATCATAACTTCTTTCTAGAGTATCCAAATTGAGTGGGACTGATTTCATTGGATCATGGACGGTTTGTAGTATTTTGGGTGTGAGTTTAAGAATTTTATATCAATTATTTTGTGCAGGGCATGCTATACAAGTGAGATCTCTTGGAAAGGCCAAAAATCAGCAAGTTGTGAGGAAGTTACCATAAATTCCACTTGGCACATCCAATTTTGATCAGACCTATGGAATTATAGAGAAGAAATATCAGAGAACTACCTAAAAGAAAGTTTCATACCTAGAAGAGACGAAACTTGGGAGATAGAATAGAATAAATATTGTCTAGCAGAACCGCTTCAAAATCAAGATTCAAAAGTGATACTTGGCCAACATGCCACCAAAAAAGGGACCTTCTACACCAAATAAGCCTCCAAAAAATCCTAATTGGAATCTTGATGAAGGTGAAGAAATGCGTAGGGACATAAATGAACTACAAAAGAAGATGGATTCAATGGAATCTAAGTTGATGGATTCAATAGAAGCTAAGTTGGATACTAAGATGGATTCAATGGAAGCTAGGATCA
>JASDQU010103873.1:15701-27088 GCA_032191745.1 Picea mariana | reverse complement strand
AACCATTAGACTAGCTAGAAGAGGTGATAGAGGAGGTTAAAATATTGATGTTGGAAGATGCAAAAGAATCAGTCAACAAGGAAGGTTGGAACAAAAATGAACAAGTAGGAGAAACATGGTAGAAGAAGAAACAAGGAAAAGGAGCAGATGGACAGCTCCAAGAGAAAGTATGGGACCCTAGAAGGTCTCAAAATAATAGTAGAGGGATCCATGAGCAGGAGCTCATGATTTTCCCAGCAATGGAGTATGATGCAGGAGCATCATTTTCAGAGCACACGTGGAAGACAACTCAACGCCCTTTACCCGCCTTTTGAGTAAAATTTGAATTTTGAAAGATGGCGTATCTCAAAGAACTAAGTAAATGATGAATCTGAGAATTTTTAATGGTTGGAGGCTGAACGATCACGTAAAACCAAGAGAGATCATATCATACTTTAGTTTATTTAATTTTGGCATGGATCTAAAAATTTGCCTTAATTGTCTGTCACAAACGTTTATTGTAATAGGACTTAAAAAGCTATAAGCTTTTACTTCGATGAGATACGTAGTTGGAGGGAAACCTTGAGGACCTCTTGTATATGTAGATGAATTGTATGCCCAAATGTGGCTTCCGATTAGGATATAGATATTACTGAATGTAAGTTGTTTTTATTAGAGTTGTATCCATTTACACTTGAATGAATATAACATAGAGATATTGACCCAACACATAGTGTTGCTACTATTTACAGTTTCCCTGTTATATTATGTTTTCATGAATGAATGAGTTATGTTATTGAGTATATGAAACCATGAAATATTTGGATAAGTTTACATTTTTTCTCTTCGTTGATTTCATGCAAGGTGTGCATAAATTCCACAAGGAGTGTGTTGATAGAGTCTGTTTCGACTCAGAAGCTCAGAAGAGATATCGTGAAACTTCCATTTGCAAGGATTTCAAAGGGACTGTTGTAGGTTATGCATAGTTACCCAAAAGAATCTAAGTATTTCATAAGAATCTGTTGCAAGGAGTGCACAGATTCGAAGTTCGACTACGTGTCGAAGTAGCCCTGTAAGGATTCAAAGGGTTCAAGAGAAAAATATCAAGAGAGATAGCGGGAAGAAATCTTCAAAGGGAGTGAAGCTATGAAGGTTTACCGATTTATAGACCAAGATCCATCCAGGAGGAATCGAAATCGTTCTGGATCATTGGATCTAGGCAAAGTGCAAAAGATTTAAGTCTCATTGTGCACACAGAATAAAGGATTCGTCGAAGTCCCGAAGAGGTTAGGGACCATCCATCATCCACAGGGATAGGTGGAATAATAACTGCAAATTCAGGTGAAAACACTCCAGGGGAAAGTGAGTGCGAAGGAGTTGAAACTCCTGAAGCCTGAAGAGATGAAACAATTTGCAACCGTCGATCTATGGGGGACATGCATCAACAGATCATCGAATTCGGGTGAAATATATCTGGGAGAAAGTGAGTGCGGAGGAGTTTAAACTCCCCAATCTTGAAGAGCCGAAGCAATTTCTAGCCGTCAATCTTTGGGGGACATGCATTGACAGATTGTTGACTTCGAGTAAAATCTCTCTGGGAGAAAGTTACGGCGGAGAGTTTAAAACTCTCCAAGCCTGAATAACCTAAGTGGTTTGTGGTCGTCGATCCATGGGAGGCATGCATCGACATATCGTGAAATATGAGAGAAAGAAAATACAAAGAGGTTGAAAATATCGAAGGCTGAAGTCTCAAACTGGACCAGAGTCATTTATTCAGGTCGATGCATGGCGCCTGATCCAAAACTTCGGGTACAAAGTACTTTGGGGAAAAACTGAGGTTGGAACATCCCAAACTCTCGAAGTACGGAGTCCCGAAATAGATCTCGACCATTGGTTGTGAAGGGGTACGTAGATGGTTGATATGGTCCTAGTTAAAAGTTCTGAAGTCACAAAGCGCCAAGAGTTTAAGCCTCGAATCACAGCCCAAGGTCACATGAAAATAAGAGCTAGCGGAAGGAGCTAGCATCCGTTAGTGTAATATTTTGGAAAATTTCTAAGAAAGATAAACCTATGGGTACACGTCGATATGTGAATGAAAATCGATGGTGGGGAATCATTGTGGAGCACGGGGGTGAAAATAACGGACTTGCTAGTTCACGGGCCATAATTCACTAACGTCGTTGATCTCATCGAGACACATGATCAATGACCACGATTAGATCAAGTTGGGTGAGTAATTTTATGATTGCGAAGATTTAGCCTTCCGATAAAGACCAAGCACGTTGGTACCCCGCAATCACTATGATTCATCGATTGATGAACAAATCGGTAATGACTATATCATGACCATGAAAACTTGAGGGGCGATGAAAGATGATCATATTAGAGCAAGGTGTGTACCATATGACCTGCGCCTCAATCATAAAAGGGTCTATGTTTGATTGAGATTGAGACCAGTAAGGTCTCTACGAGCTAATCCAACTCTAGGAGATTAAGATCCTTGACTGGGAGGTCGTGCAACCCTAAGGGAGAGTAGGGGGGGTCTGCATCAAGTGGTATCAGAGCCGAAATTTGCTTGCAGACAGGAGGCAATGGAGAGAAAAAGTAGTCTGGCAACATCAAGTAGTATCAGAAGCACAAATTTTCCTATAGACAACAGGTGAGAGAGGAAAAAGAGTGTGATACTCTATGAATTATGGTTGCATGTGTGCAACAACAAATGGATAGACAAGTCGGTTGTAGGGAGAAGATGGAGATGCTCTCAGTTAAAGAGTGATCAGAAAAATTTCCAAGAGGAAGGCAGATAAAGATGGATACTGAAGGAAATAGGTGTGGTCAAGGAGAAGACGACCAACATAAAAACAAATCTAGGATAGACAAAGATCTCAGTGAGATCAGAAAAAAAAGGGAGAAGTTGACATTGAATATGCAGCAGGAGGCAAAGGCATGCTGGACATATGAATGGCCTTTGAAGAGGAAAGCTAAGTGGACTGTCCAGAAGTTGTTGGACAGAAGGAAACAATAGATGCTAAGAAAGTGGCCAAGGCATGCTAAAAACTCAGTGACACAAAGGAGGTGTTGATTTGCATTTGTGAGCCAGAAGTTGGAAAAATACTCAGTGATGAGGAAGGGAGATCAGTTAAAGGTCTCATAAACTTCCAGGAGGGTAGAAATGAAGTTTCAAATTTCTAGGTGGGCAATGAGATGCGATCAATTGAAGATATTATAGACTACCAGGAGGACAAGGGAGAAATCCTAGATTTCCAAGTGGGCAAGGGAAGTAAAATGAGACTGTCTGAAAGTCTCAGGAGCTTAGAGGAGAGTTCATATCAACAAGGAATGTTGAAATGTGATAGGGTGGCATAAGAAAGACCTCATCTGTATGAAGAATTGTGCGGGTTTGTAGCCCATGTGAATGAAGATGATGAGAAGTTAAATAATTCCACCATCAAAGAGGAAGATCAGACATGCATTCTAATCATTGGAAGAATCAAAATATTCCCACCAAGTAGCCAAAAAAAGTCTAGCATATGTGTTTCAGATGCAACAAAAGAAGGGAAACTATCAAAGACTGTCATAAAGGAGGAAGTGGAGCAGATACTAAAGTTTTACCATGTACGAGAAGAAGAGGATAATTCTGAGGGATGGCTCAAAATTTTCAACCAGGAAGATGAACAGGAGATGACTGTAGCACTAAATACTTCATCTGAAGAGGAAGAAGACAGTACAAACTTTGTTGATTTGTGTGAAGAACTGGAAGCCCTAAAGAAAAGGGTGATAGTGCAAAGCATGCACATCCAAAATACTAGGTTGGAAATAGGTGAAGTAGCATACCAGTCCAAGGAACAACTAGAGGAAACTACAGATATGCTAGCAGAGGAGCTGACATAAGTCAATCTGTCAGAAGAGGAAGCTGAGCAACAACTCAGTGCTGAAACTGCAGAACTGAAATTTGGAGAAAAATGGCTAGCTAGTGCCACAGGAAATGAATATAAGATGAGGGGCCATATTGATCAGATTGGTAAGGAGGAGAAAGAGCACACATTTCAATGTGCCCAAGAGATGTAGAAAGAAGAGCATTCAGTGGAATTGCTCAAACATTTCAGCCAAGGAGATGAACATGAGGCAACTGTAGAATTCAGATCTACAGCATAAGGAGATGAGTATTCATAGGAATGGAAAAACATTTTTAGCCGGGAAGCTGAGCAAGAGATAACTAAAATACTAAAACCTACAACAGAAGAGAAGAGAGAAACATATAGCATGGATTTTTCTGATCTAGGTGAAGAACTAAAGGCCCTGGAGAGAGGGGTAAAGATGCAAAGTCAGCTAATCCAACAAGTCAGGTTGGAAGTTGATGAAAGGAAGATGCAATAGAATGGGATGAAGGAGAAGAGCCAGCCATTGGACTAGATGAAAGAGGTGATAGAGGAGGTTAAAATATTGATGTTGGAAGCTGCACAAGAAGCAGTCAACAAGGAAGCATGGAACAGAAAGGAACCTGCAAGAGAAACATGGAAGAAGAAGCAACAAGGAAAAGGAGCAAATGGAAAACTGTAAGAGAAAGTATGGGACCCTAGAAGGTGTCAACAACATAGCAGAGGGATCCTTGAGAAAGATCTCATGATTTTCTCAGCAATGGAGTATGATGCAAGAGCATTGTCATCAGAGCACACGTGGAAGACAACTCAACACCCTTGGCCCGCCTATTGTGTAAAATTTGAATTTTGAAAGATGGCGTATCTCAAAGAACTTATGAGTAAATAATGAATCAGAGAATTTTTAATGGTCGGAGGCTAAATGATCACATAAAAACAAGAGAGATTAGATTGTCCTTTAGTTTATTTGATTTGGGCGTGGATCTAAGCATTCGCCTTAATTGTTTGTCACAGACATTTATTGTAATAGGACTTAAGTAGCTGCAAGCTTTTACTTCGATGAGATAGGTAGTTGGAGGGAACCCTAGAGGACGTCTTGTATATGTAAATGCATTGTATGCCCAAGTGTGGCTTCCGATTAGTAGGATATAGTTTTTATTGAATGTAAGTTGTTTTTATTAGAGATGTATCCATTTACACTTAAATGAATATAACAGAGGCATATTGAGCCACCGCATAGTGTTTCTACGTTTTACAATTTCCCTGTTATTTTTTGTTTTCATGAATGAATGAGTTATGTTATTGAGTATCATAGAATCGTTCCAAGATCCATCCAAGAGGAAGTAGAATCATTCCAGATCGTTGGATCTAGGCAAAGTGTGTGAGATTTAAGTCTCGTTGTGCACACAGGAGAAAGGATTCTCTGAAGTCCCGAAGAGGTTAGGGATCATCCATCATCCAAAGGGATAGGTGGCATAAGATCCACAAATTAAGGTGAAAACAGTCTGGGGGAAAGTGATTGTGGAGGAGTTGAAACTCTTGAAGCCCGAATAGCCAAAGCAATTTGCAACCGTCGATCTGTGGGGGACAAGCATTGCCAGATCTTCAACTTTGAGTAAAAGCGCTCCTGAAGAAAGTGATTGAAGAGGATTTGAAACTCCCGAATCCCGAGGAGCTGAAGCAATTTGCAGTTGTCGATCTGTGGGGGACACGCGTCGACATATTATCGACTTCAAGTAAAATCACTCCGGGAGAAAGTGAGGGCGACGATTTTGAAACTCTCGAATCCTGAATAACCGAAGTGGTTTGTGGTCATCGATCTATGGGAGGCACACGTCGATAGATCATGAAATCGAGGTGAAAGAACTCTGGGAGAAAGCGAAGATGGAGAGGTTGAAAATCCTGAAGGCCGAAGTCCCGAACTAAACCAAAGTTGTTGATTTGGGTGGACATGCGATGTCTGATCCAGAACTTTGGGTACAAAGTACTTAGGGGAAAAACAGAAGTTGGAACATCCCAAACTCATGAAGTGATAATTCTTGAAATATATCTCATTTGTTGGTTGTGAAGGGGGACGTAGACCATTGATTTGGTCACAGTTAGAAGAGGTTAAGGTCTGAATCACAGCCCGAGGTCACATGAAAATAAGAGCTTGTAGAAGGAGCTAGCACCCGTTAGTGTGATATTTGGGAAAAGTGATAAGAAAGAAGGGACCATGGGTACCCATTGATGTGTGAATGGAAATATATGGTGGGGAATCATTGTGGAGCGCAGAGATGAAGTTAGCAGAATTACTAGTTCACGGGCCACAATTCACTAACGATGTTGATTTCATCGGGACACAAGATCAACGACCACAATTAGATCGAGTTGTGAAAGTACTTTTCTGATTGCAGAGATTTAGCCCTCTGATAAAGAGAGAGCACATTGGTGCCCCATAATCACTATGATCTGTCAATCGATGAAAAAATCGGTAATGACTGGATCATGATCATGAAAACTTGAGGGGTGATGAAAGATGATCAGATTGGAGCGAGGAAGGTACCATATGACCTGCACCCCAATGATAACAAGGCTTGTGTTTGATTGATATTGAGACTAGTAAGGTCTCTAGGAGCTAATCCAACTCAAGGAGATTAACATCCTTGATCGGGAGGTCACGTAGCCCCAAGGGAGAGTGGGGGGGTTTGCGTCACTCCACCACAGTGGATTGATACTCTTCCTGGCGGTTATTGACCATTGTATAAATCTGGTGGCTACTACTCACTCTTCCCATCGATGCCTTTCCTTCTCTATGCACAAATCCTGTTTGTGACTCTGGGCAGTCACGTTGGTAATGGGGTCCTCTAAACCCCCAATAAGTAACATGAGATGGAACTTGGACAATGCCTTGTGACGGTCTCTGAACTGAGTTCCTTCCCCTAGAACCCCTGCCCCTATTTTCTCCTCCCTGAAAAGGTCGTGGACCTGCCTGTGTCATTGGCGATGAGTGGGATGCTACACTCGCTGCCATTGAAATACTTGTTGTAATTGTTCTAGGTGCGAATCTATTTCCATAAGGAGGTTTCCTAGAGATTACTTCCTTGAATAATATCCTAGCCTCCTTCCCCACGAATCCAACATGATTTGGAATGGTTTATCTCATACCTTTGTTTAAGCTCATATGCTCCTCTGCGTAACGATCATTTTCAACTTCTTTAGCTACTGATGATGGTTTCTGCATCCGTACTATGTCCCTTATCTTAGGATTTAACCTGCACATAAAACATTTTGCTTGTCGTTGATTGGTATCCATGTACGAGACATATTTCGCTAACTCCATGAACCCAATCTCGTACTCTTCCACAGTCTTGTTTCCCTAAACTAGAGCTTGAAATGATCCTACCTGTTGTTCATCGTAGTAAGCAGGAAATTATTTCCTCTGGAAGCTTTCTTTAAAAAGATCCCATGAGACGGTGTCTGGGGTAAGGTGAAACTGCCTCTCCAGATTACCCCACTAGTTCAAGGCACTGTCCCTCAACTAAAAGATCACTATATTCTCTTTTGATGTGGAAGCATAGTCTCTTAAGGCAAAACATCACATCATTCCTTCCAACCATGCATCTGCATATTCACTTGCATGACCCCGAACAAACTCTAGGAGTTTGATCTTTTTTTGTTCTCTGGTGATGTTTCTTGGTGGAAGCCCTCATTCTCAATCCCTCGATGCTGCAGGGTTACCCACTCGAGATGGTTTAAGCAAACCCACAATTATTTTATATCTAAAATATGCCAAAATCATAAGTACTTTTAATTTCCATAAAAACCTCAAATTTACAAAATTTAACCATAATTAACAAATTCTACCTTAATTTATAAAATCTCTTTAAAATATTAAGTCATTGTTAAATGAAAAACCTCTATCTAAGGAGTTCCATTGGGCATGCAACGACAAAATAAAATCAGTAAATAAAAACCATGGTAATCCTTGAGAATAATCCCACCACAAATTAATTACATTAAAACAAATACATTTACTTGTAGATGATACATAGAGCATGTTTTGTATTCACATTGAAGAGAGGGTTATGTAAATCATCAAGCATCCAGAATTCGTAGGGATTGGTAGAAGCAAAGAGAGTCGTTTCCGATGGAAGATCTACAGTTCTTTGAAGACAAGTGGAAAAAATGTCAAATCGAGCTAGAATTATATCACCTTCTTCGTATGATTGGCTAGAATGATATTACAATAGGATTTAACATCTTGGAATTGACAAATAGATTATCGTCCCTAGTCTTCGAATATGCTTGACCAACTATGTTTCAAGGCATTTGTTGCAAATTATATCTAAAATAGACTCAAATGTTTCTTGGCATTTGTTGGTCTTATGTACCTCATGCAACATAATGAAAGGCATATTATGAAAAGAGTGGATATGGTTCCTTAATGATACTTTGAAATTATTTTCATAATAAGGTATTTGAAGGGAGCGATAAAACTCAACTTCCAACTTAATGCATTTATTTTTTAACATTCTTTTGATAATGTATCACCAACTTAATGCATTCATTTTTTAACATTATTTCGATAATGTACCAAAAAAAGTTTCATAATTAGCTGAAACTATATCTAATTAAGACAAAATTCCTCTAAACTTTGAAGAAAAAATTCAATTGAAAAATCTTTGACTTTCCCCAGTTTTAAATTTAAAAATTGATAATCATGAACTGTAATGGGAGAATCTCACCCAAAGAAACATTTAACTTTATTCTCTTTCATCTCAAGGTGTATTCTTTAACTAATCACATCAGAATCTTTCCAAGGTGTATTCTTTGACGGTAGAGTCTTCATATTAATTCAATCGTCATAAAGAAAATTCATGTAAGGGCTTGTTGGGCAGGGGAAGTTAAATAGAGCATCAACAAGAAAGATTAAACACGCATAAAACTGAGAACACCAATCACACAATTGACACAGTGATTTATGTGGAAACCCAATGCAGGAAAAATCACGGGCAATGATATTCGATACTCTTATTATTCAAGGGAGAATTACAATAGCCAATCTCAGGCATACAATCATACTCTCCTCACACACACTCTGATCTCTACACACCTTGCGCTCTGCTCTCTATGGGTATGCTCGTATATATAACATCTCTCAACCAATTAGACTAAATTATTATAATTAGATCCACCAATTACACAATCTATTCACAAAAGAGTGCATGCATTCACATTCCTAACATAGTTGCATGCATGTGCATGTGACCACATGAGAAATTAGCTGGCATGTTTCCAACATGTCTGTGGTCTATATTCTACAAAGGGATTTCATGGCTTCTATTCATTGAATGGAGAAATGAAAACTAAATGGAAAAGGAAATCTACCCAAACGTAAAAGAGGTATATGCTTACTTTGTCAGCCACTAATTCATGACAGAGATATTGGTCATAGATCCTCTCAAAATCTATCTGTAACTTCTAAAGATTTTGCTATTGAACTTTCTAGATAAAAGGAAAGTGAAAGAATATGCATTTTATCATATTTTATTGAAGCAATCAATCAAATCTCCATACATTACAATGAAGTATAATTAGCTTTTTATATGTTTTTATTACATATAATTAACTTGCTCGATACCACGAGTCACCAATATCATGTGTACAAAACCACCACTATTGTTAACATAACAATTTTGACTCTTTTACCTAGTTAAGTTTATCCTAACAAACTCGACCATCTTTGTAATTTGGAACACTTCTCTTGTTTTCTATAATTACCATCAACATAGAAGATGATAAAACTGATGGATCCTTTTAAATAATTGTAATAAATACGTACAATAAATCATAAGCAATGTTATACAATTCAGTACATGTTTATAAAATTAATAGAAGAATAAATACATTCCCATGCAATGTTATATAATTCAGCCCATAATTTAGAAAATTTATGGAAGATGTGATTAACAGTTTAACTAGATTGTAACTTTCGGTCACCGGAGGACCTGGATACAAAGTCAACCATTGACTTTGTATCTGAACCCTACAAAAAGCTAGGAAATACTTTTTCATACAGTGAATGGGAAGAATGTTATACAATTCAATCTGTGTTTAGAAAATCTATGGAGGAATCAATTAACAGTTTAATTGATTTACTAGATTGTAGATTCCGGTCATTCCCATCATGGGAGGAGGATCCAGCAATGAAGTCAATCATTGAATTTGTATCTCAACTATATTCTGAAAATATAGGATCGAAGATGGCTTCTAAAATTGTTAGGAATTCTTTCTGTTTTAGTTTACATTTTTTTGGGGGGAATGTTTTCTGTTTAATTTTACTTGAAATAGTGTGAGAAATTATTGGATTTGCATATTTGAGTGAGTAATTTGAAGCATATTTATATGAGAAGATTCTAAGGAAAAACATAAAATAGTTAGAAGATTCCATTTCTTGTGTTTTTCACTGGATATCTTTTCACAAGGGATTCTAACTGCTTTTATACCATTTGTACCACCGATTATTATTTATGTTCCCTAAAGATGAGATTTTTACCTCTTTAGGAAAGTTGAGATTTTATATTTTGTCACTCATAGTTCTTAAATTTGAATTGAAATTGGATTCAATATAGAAATAAATTATATTTTTCTAAAATTTTAAAAATTAAAAATAAATAATTATTTATATTCAAAACTTCAAAAACCTCTCAAAAAAATTGAGCCATGTTATAAATATTGCAAATCGAATTAGATGTTGCAATGAAGGGCATAGGTTTACATGAGATTGACAATTTGTTACATATAAAGGAAACACTTTTAAACATAAAAAAAGAAATGACATTTCAATCTAATAAGTAAAATGGAATAAACAAAAAAATGGTATTGTTGTTTAAACTTTAAAGTAAGGTAGGGTGTACAAAAAAGACTAGAAAGACAATTTTGAGTAAGGTAAACAACACATAAATATAAAGTTGTAGAAAAAATAAGCATTTTCATACCGGTCATGGATACAGTTAGATTTGAAAGCATCACATTATACTTATATGTAAATATGAAAAGTTTGAAACGAAAATACAGTCGTAACCCAAAGAATAATGCATTTCTACTAATTGGGAAATCACTTAGATACACTTCTTATTTCTTTGTCCTTATAGATTACAAAAAATCATATTATTCTCAATAGAATATTAACACTTTCAACACTTTTCATTACAGTGCCATTTTCCCCTCATTAGCTCCCTATACATATTAAAAATCAACCTCTCAAGGACAACTCACTGGTTATATCATCTTGTATTATAAGATGTATTCTATGAAAAATTATGATTGGCATGGATTCAATTTTTTGTGCAAGAGATGAATTCTTAATAGATTTCCAATGTTTTTATGAAATGAGTTGTTGCATTTGTACACACAAAACATACATGGCCATTCAATGTTCTCTATTTTTCTTATTTTTCTTCTGACATAGTATTAGAACCAAGGTTTTCACTGAACAAATTACCAAAAGAACCCAGGGTTTTCATTGAACAAATTAACACAATAACA
>JASDQU010103873.1:0-15601 GCA_032191745.1 Picea mariana | reverse complement strand
GTAATGTTATTTTATTTATGTCGGCTTTAGGCCATTAGTTGTAATTATACCTCCTAGTCTCCTATATATACCAAGGAGACATTTTCATTTTGAATCATCTTGTACTTGAACATTTAAGTGGGGTAAAAGGAGTTTTCCCCCTCGAAGAGGCTTATTATCTGAAATTATCTCTTTTCCAAGGCGTTGAGTGCTTTTCTTGAGGTTTTTCTATGCTATATTGATGTTTGGTTCTTAACACACTTCCTCAGAAAGCTCACTCATTTTCAAGTTGTTGAAGTGCTCTTTTGCTCTATAGAAGATCAAGCCTCAGACATTTTCACAAAGTCTCTTACAGAAGAGAAGTTTTCCAAACTTCGATCTATGTTAGGAGTTCATGAAGTTGTCATTAAGGGGGGATAGGCTCTAATGCCTCCTTCCTTCTCCTATTGTGTCACTATTGTAAATCCTTCAATCCTATCCCAATTTGTTCTTAAGGGGGGATGCTAGGATATTTATACACTTAGGAGTTAGTTAAGATCTACTTGGTCTAATGTGTCTTTAGGTAAAAGTGTGTTTCTTAGTGTGTTTATTTAGTATGCATTAGTATGCATTTGTAGTTAGGAAATATAATGGTCATGATATGTTCCCGACATAGAGTGACCCGATGGTTCATAATCTCCTCGGTATTAATGGCCATTGATCTGTGGCTTAACAACCGATTGATCCATGATCACTATTTAAAGAGAATGGAGAGTCATTTGTTGATGATCGATTGTGAGAAACTCTCTTGTAAAATCTCTCTGTAATATTTTTCTTTTGCATTAATAAACTACTCCAAGTGGTCGTGTTGGCTGGGGCCATGGATGTTTCCCCGTAGGGGTTTTACCACATGAAAACATCAGTGTGTTGATCTTTGATCTAGTTATGTGAGTGGTTATTGAAGGTGTTCGTCCCCTATTGGAATAATTGTGTTGTCAAACATGACTATCTTGGAGCGTTAACTATATTGACCTAACTCCATATAAAACCCATAAGTAGATGTGTCAACTCTCTTGACCAAGCTTCCCTGATAGAAAACTGACAGTCATCATCACATTTCTAGGGGAGCGTGAGCTAACATCATCCTCCCATGTCTCCAGGTTTTAGAGAATACATGGTGGTAAATGACTCAACCCCTCCTAAGACATATGGTTTATAGCAATGCATTTGAAACAACATAATTTCACATACAAAGATTCATATAATATTGTTTATAGGTTGATGTTTATGATATCAACCTTTTATTATCATTATCCTTTGGCTATTTCATATCCCATTGACTTGTAGATTAGTATATAACAAAAACTCATATATATATATATGTATTAATATCATGTAAATGCATTTAATCATATTCTCAATTCGGTATCCACGTACCAACAAATTTAAATGTCAAAATTTTCAAGTTAGAAATAGATTTCATAATATCCATCATATTTCAGATAACAATAAACATTCATAGAATTGACATTCACATAGGTCCATATGTCTTAAAATTTCAAGTGTATCATTAATAGTTTCACAATTAATAGAAAATAAAAGATGATTAAGCCTTAAGTAATTCTAGCTATCTAAGTTAAAATGTGGCATTACATACACCTAACCTTCGTAAAACATATTCCCGAGGTGGTCAAAAAGTGAGGGATGATCTCGTTGTAAGGTCTCTGCATCCTCCCAAGTAGCATATCCTAGGATATACTTGTCCCACTAGACCTTAACTTGGTCTACAAGATGATTCCTAAGTTATTGGACCGTACGGTCCAATATGCATAATGGTTCGACCATGAGGGTTCTCGCATCTGATATCTGCAGTTCCTTCCAATTCAATTTATGAGATTTGTCAGCAACATAATGATGTAGAACATATACATGAAAAAAATTATTAGTTTTATGCAAGTGGGGTGGTAGTACGATATGATAGGAAACAGGTCCAATTCTCGCTTAGATTTTGAACGGTCCTATAAATCAAGGCGACAACTTTGTCCCATTCCAAAACTGAATGGTACTCTTATTAGGACTAATATGAATGAAAAATTGATCGCCCACTTTATAACTTTGTTCATTCCTATGTGTATCAACATAAATTTTCTATCTATCATGTGCTTCCTTTAGTCGTTGCCTAATCTGAATCACTTATTCTTGCATCTCTTGAATCAATTCTGGCCCAACAATCACTTGATATTATAACCTTTCCCAACTCAATGGTGTCTTGCATGGCCTTCTATACAGAGATTCATAGGGTGGCATTCCAATGGAGCTATGGAAACTGTTATTGTAGGTGAACTCTACCAAAGGGTGCTTCTCCCAATGGGTTTGATTATCCATAACATACATCCTCAGCATGTCTTCCATAACCTGATTTACTCTCTCATTTTTCCCATCTGTTTTAGGATGATATGTTGTGCTTAAGTTCAACTGAGTTCCCATTGATGACTTCAAACTTGTCCAAAACCTAGATGTGAATTGGGAGTCCCTATCTGAAATGATAATCTTGGGTAACCCATGCAAACGAATGACCTCACTTATAAACATGTGTTCCACATCAGTGACATCAGAAGTGTCTCTAACCGAAATAAAATGAGCACTATTTCTCAATTTATCAACTATAACAATAATGGCATTGTGTCTTCATGATGTGAGTGGAAATCCCACAACAAAATCCATAGAAATGACTTCCCACTTGGACATAGGACCATCATGCAGTTGTAGAAGGCCTGTCGGGTGGTGGTGGTCAGCCTTCACTTGTTGACATCTAGGCACTCGACGATGAAATGGACTACATTATGCTTCATGCCTACCCATAAGAAAAGCTTCTTCATGTCTGCATACATTTTCTTCACACCCAGATGTGCACAATGAAGTGCTCTATGGGATTCCTTGAGTATGATGATTTTAATACCCCCACCTTAGGGGATGTACATCCTTCCTTGATATCTTAATAATCCATCTTCTTCTAGGCTATATCCTTCATACTTTGGAACTAATCGCCTCCCATTCTGGAGGGTTGAAGTAAACTTTAAATACCAACTATATCCAAGAAGTTTTCCCAACAATCACTACCTCGTATTAAATTTCAAGGGTACCAAGGAGAAGACACTTGATCTCCTACTCAAGGCATCTGCGACCATATTCTCCTTTTCCTTGATGTACAAAATTAAAAAATCATACTCGATCATAAAGTCACTCCATCACCTCTACCTAGCATTGAGATCCCTTTGAGTTAAGAGATGCTTTAATCTTTCATGGTCTGTTTTGAGCTCAAAGCTTTGCACCACTAGATAATGCCTCCAAATCTTTAGAGATAGCATTACAACTGCCAACTCTAAATCATGAGTAGCGTAAATATCCTCATGTTGCTTCAACATTATTGACACATACACTATCACTCCCCCATCCTCCATTAGCACAACCCCCAATCCTTGCTTCAATGCATCCATGCAAACTGTGAAGTACTTTTCCATATCCGACACTCGTACAATTGGTGCACTAGTTAGTAACCTCTTAAGCTCGATGAATGCAATATTGCATTATTTTGTCCATTCATACCTGACCCCCTTGCGCTGCAAGGTGGATGGGTTTCTCTATCTTAGAGAACCCTTCCACAAATTCCAATAATAACCAACTATCCCCATGAAGCTTCTCACCTCATGAGAATTTTTCAGCACTGGTTATTCCATAATGGCCTTTACCTTTTCTGGATCCACAATTATTCATTTACCAAAAATGATATGAAATAAATAGTGAATTTCTTTCTGGAAGAAAGAACACTTCGACAAATTTCCATACAATTTGTTCTCTCTAAGGCACAACAACACCACTCACAAGAGTTCCTCATGTTCTCTTTTGTTCTTGGAATATATCACTACTACATATTGAAAATTTTGCAACGACCAGTTGCGGCGAAAGTACTCTTTTGTCGCAACATGCAAGAGAAAAAGTTTGAGTTTTTTAAATCCACCTTGTATTCGTCGCAATATTGATGCATGTGGTTTGACCAAATTATTATGGTCAATGTTCATCGCAAGAGAGATGACTATACTTTGTCCGTCGCAAGAGCAATGTATGACCGAACCTTAAAATTGACCGTTAAAAATGACCTTAAATAAGTAGGTAAAAAAATAAATATTTTTAGGTCATGTTCATCACAATTGCGATGATAGTGACCTAAAATTGCGCTATAAATATTTGACGATTCAAAGATGTTGCGACAATATTTCTATAACAACGATGGTTCTGAAAGGGTATTTTTGTGCGAAAGAATGTCGCGGAATGTTATTAGAGGTGGGGAAAAAAGTAAAGCGAGTGAAAACGGTGATGGTAGATGTTATTTCCCTTGTAAAAAATGTTTCTTTAGACATCCTGTAATAATTTTAATAGCAACAACTACAAAACATTGTAGGAAATATGGTCACATTGATGGCGGATTGAATGAATATCATCCCGTGGTAATTAGCTATATATTCATTATCTTTTTTTATTTTGTTGATTTTATATAAAATTATATATATGTATATATATTGTTTGAATGTTTGTTATTGTATACACTAATTTTGCATGATTGTTTGTAATTATAAAGTTAGATTTTCCCTCTAACTTTCTGCAGAATATTGCACCAGGTATTAGTAGAAATGATGTTGTACAAGCTGAGGAACATCATCATGACTAAGAAAATGAGGATCTCATGGAAGAATATGATGGGAAAAATCAAGTTAATGATCCCATGGAAGAAGATGATGGGACAAATCAAATGATCCAAGATTTGTTTTTGCAGCTGGATGAGGATGGGGAAAATGCTGGTATTTATGATGAACCTCTATTAGAAAAGGCAAATAAATGACTTTATGAAGGATCAAGAGAAAATATTCTCTCTGCTACATTGTTGCTAGTGAACTTAAAGGTTATGAATAATTTGTTGAACACTTGTATGACATAGATAATAAGGTATGTAATATGTTTCATCTCATACTATACATAAATGTTGATTTTTTTTCATTTGTTTTTAGTGTTAATTAATGTGTAAAATAAGAATGCAATTTTCACGATTATTATTCTTACATTAACTAGTTGTTTGTTATGTTGTAGATTGTTAGGTGAATTTTTGTTACCATCGTCAAATATTTTACCTCGCACATATCAAGGTTTTCATGCCATTATGAAAGACATTGGAATGGATTATAAAACTATAGATGTGTGTCCTAATGACCATGTTATATATTATGTGTTAGTAAAATTTCTCATCCGAGGCATGAGAGTGTTCAGGTCTACAAGTGGCGCGAGAAGCGCCCAAGCGCAGCACGGAAAAAATTTTGTTTTCTGGCTTCCAAGCAGGTAAGCAGGCAAAGATCATATTTTCAACGATCAGGATCCATCCATAGGAGCAGATCAGCAGTTGGAGGAAAATCATGGCTAGAAGAGTTGCGCTGGGGTTAGCACAATGGATAGTGCCCATATTGTGTGCATGAAAGGATAACATCCGTCCATCCAGAGGACATGTGGCGCGATATCTACTCGCATCGGTGTTTCGACATTTGGGAATTCGAAGGGTGAAGGTTTCTTGTTGTCCTATGTCTCAAAACCCCAAACCCCGAAAGTACCGAAGGCGCCCAAAGTCAGGCCCACAGTGTTACGCGGGAATATCAGTTGTCCATCCACAGGAGACACCTGGCATGCAATTAGGCTCCTCACCATTTTGCCCTTCGCGATTCCAAGGCTCAAGGTGCAGCATTGTCGTACTCCCGATGCACGAGGTGTTGAGAGTGTCCAGGACCTGGGCCCACAACATTGTCGGGAGATTTCAGAACCGTTAGATCTAGAGGGACGCATGGCGCCATATTAAGCTGTCTCGACATTTCGCTCATCGCAATTTTAAGAAACAGGGATCAACCCCTTCCTATTCACGAATGCCGAAAGCGCCTTTGAGAGTAAACACAGGGTCACATCCCGTGGTCACTAGGGAAAGAAAGAGTTGTGCAAAAGGGGCCAAAGGTGTCGGGTTTCAGTCACAGAGAGGCCTGCCATGACCTCCAGTTGCCATCAGACCCGACCTCGATCCTGGTCCTCGCTTGGAGTAAATGAAGGCAAGAAGGGGTGGTTGAAACCTCTCCGCATTCATTAAGTGTGAATTATGGAGGGTCTGGAAAGAGGTCTACTCGAGAGGGTCCTATGTACCCATTTTTCTAGAGAAGCCATGCCAAATTTTAGACTAGTCGGAGGACGTTTGCACATGCTAGAACGACACTTAATGGCTCAGCTACTCCCCTTGCAGGAGCCACGCACAGTTAAGATGGTGTCTAACAAAGAATACTCGTCTGAATTTGGTTGAGGGAACGCCAAGCCTTGGATGACCGAGGACACCTCTATTAGGCGATTTTTTTGAGTATATAGACTCAGTCTTTGTATTTTTGTAAGGCATCGATGGTAGAGCAAAGCTCCCGACTGTAAAGTTTTAACATAAATTCTAGTTTTTTGGTTATGCATCTGTATGCGAGATTTCTTGTTATATGAAAAACAATCTTTCTTACTCCATCTAATTTTCATCTCATACTGAGAGAGTTCATGATCGACAGATTCGCACAAATTAATGCAATTATGTTATGATAAAGGATTTATTGTGGCATCATTGTATTCTCTAGTTTGCTACGTTTGAATGTAAGAAGATCTTGTGTTTAGATGTCTTCCCCTATAGTTTGTTAGAATCCTAATGTTTACGACAGACCTTTGCATCTCTCTGATACAAGTCTTCCCCCTACTCACCCTTACTACAACTCACTGTCTGAAGTTATCTAAGACCTCACTTGCCCATGCATGCCTGGCCTAGTTTCAGAGTTAAAACCACATCGTTTTGAGTTAGCTTCCATTCGATCACCCCATTAAACAAATCGTGACATAAACTGATGGGCGTCGGGCTCTACTCCTGCTGCAATCCAGGGGTGACTTCTGATGCTAACATTTTTGGTGTTGTTGCTGGGGACGAAGTTGAAAATTTTCCTCAGGAGTGAACGACATTGAACCTCTGATTCTGAAGGTGCATCAGGTATCAGAGCCTTTGAAGATTTCTACTGTGCACCTGGTGACTCCATTGTGATGAATCCACTGTGACAAACCTGTTGTGACAATTGTGGCTTTCAGAGGCAGACACACGCGGTCTCATCCACAGCTTCCTTTAGCTACACCTAAAACTGATCCAGAGGTGGTTCTCAGAAAAGGAAAGGCCTCTGAAGAAGAAGTTTCTACCGCCGAACCAGGTAATCTGCCATCTCTTTCTGTAGGAACTCCATTTTCTCCTCCTCAATTTCTTAATAGACCTCCTTCAAAGGTTTCCTGTTTCCTGAATTTTGGGAGTGTTCCTGCTGAGTTTTCCCCTCCCAGTCTAGGATTGGAGAGAGAAATCCTTGCCACTCCCCTCTCCTCCGAAGCTATACCTTGGCGTAGACCCAAGACCACATAATATTTTCCCACTCCTACACAAAGAGGATAACTTGTTGATTTGATCCCATTAGCCTTCTCCTTAAATCCCCTTTTATTTCCCATTCCACTTCAGGACTCATTCCCAATGGCCCTGTCACGAACTCCTTCTCCTCCAGGATCTCCCCCACCTAATATTCCTATGGCTGGTGCTAATCCTCCTCTAAATAGAATGGACGCCATAGTTGCTGCCAGATACGCCCCCTTAATCCTACCCCATCCTATGAATCCTCTCCCTGCTAGAGATTACTTGAAGTATATGCCCAAGTTCACTAGGGAAGGGGACGTAACTGTGGAAGAGCACCTGGCTTCTTTCTACAGTTATGCAGATAACCTGAACATTGAAAATGAAGATGTCTGGATGAGAGTCTTTGTCCAGAGCCTGGATGGTAAGGTGAGGAAATGGTTTAGAGGATTGGCCCCCGGATCTATTGCTGGGATCGAAGCCCTGGATAGTGCTTTCCTGAGGCAGTGGGGCGATAGGAAGGATTTCATGTATTACATGATAGAGTTTGGGTCTTTGAAGAAGATGGATGGAGAGTCTGTTTCTGACTTCTCCAAAAGATTCAATAAGATGTATAACAAAATCCCTGTCGAAATAAAGCCTTCAGAAGCCTCAACCAAGATTTATTATGCTAGTGCGTTTGGCCCCAATTTATGTCTGTTACTGAGAGAAAGAAGAGCCAACTCCTTAGCTCAAATGAAAGATGCGGCCATAGAAGTGGAATCCAATGTATTAGCAGCTGATAGACTAAGAAACAAGGCTGACGTAGACAGAAGTAAGGGAAGGTTGGAAGCCTCAACTCCTGGATCATCAGTGCCCCACCCTCAGGTGGATGAACTGACCAAGATGGTGAAGTCTCTATCTGTAGAGATGGAGAGGATAAAGGTGGAAGGGAGGAAAGCATACAAGGGCCCTCAGAACGCCAAAAACAAAGGAGGTTTCAGGAGGCCAAACAATATTATGTCCCCAATAGTGCAAAGAGAGAGGGGAAGAGACAGAGAAGACCAGAAGATTCAGGCCCCTTTTCAAAACAATTTTGTGGCTGAGGGAGAATAAGGGGAAGCAAATGAGATTGATCTTGAAATCCATTGCTTCGGAGACACTCCTCATTTTTCTCATCTAACTCAATAAACATACGAGGAGTCTCTCATGGACAGTCAACTAAATGAACTGAGCAAGAGAGACAAGACTAGTGGCAGCCAAGGTAGGTATGATCTGAGGTCCAAGAAAAAGACTGTAGCACTTGATGTTCCCGAGCAGTCCACTAGAATGGAGAAACCTGATAATGAAGTAGAAAATAGTCACAGAGGTAAGAATCCCTGACTCGTCTCTCCTATAGTCCAGATTCATGTTCCTGAAATAAGAGAAATTCCGAAGCTTACATCTTCTTTTAATTTCGAGCATGAAATCCAAAATATCAGGATCCCTGTGCCCCTAACCAAATTAATTAAACATGAAGAGTTCAAGAAACTCTTCTCTAAGATTTTACAGTCTGAGACCTCATGCCTTCCCAGAGACTCCATCAATTTGCAAGATGAAAAGACTACAGTTATTCTAGGTCCTATGGTAGAAGACAGGAATGACTCATCCCCTCCCTTCTACACTTCCTTGAACATACATGACAAAGTACTGCACAACTGCTTAATGGATTGGGGGGTTTCTCATATCCTCATGGCCAAAACGGTCATGGAAGAATTAGGGATAGAATCACCTGAGCCTATCATGACCTCTATTCCTTTGACTCCAGGAAAGTTCAATGTCTTAGGGTTATCAAAGACCTGGTCGTGACCTTGTTTGAGTTGCCCATGAAAAGTGTGGTCATGGATATTGTAGTGGTTGATGTCCCCCCCAAGTTCGGTATGTTTTTATCAAGATCTTGGATAAAAATATTGGGGGGAACTTTGCAGATGGACCTCACATATGCTACAGTCCTAGTGTTTGGGGGAGAACATAGGAGGCTATACATAGAAGCCCAATTGGCCTATATAATCAGTGATGAAGCCAATCCTGCCAACCATCCCATTTTTTCCTCGGACACTAATTTAGGCTCCAGTTTACTGCAACTCACCCATGCTCCCGAGCCTCCTCTTAAACTCATAAAGAAGCCCACCACTCCTCATGAATTTCCTCCCTCTATCACCCCCGTCTGGAAAATGTTTTTTGATGGAGCCTATTCCAGGGAAGGCGTTGGTGCTGGGGTGCTTTTTGTGTCACCTTCTTAGGAAACCATTTCCCTGTCATATAGTATAGAATTTGAAACCACCAACAATGTGACATAGTATGAAGCTCTTGTTCTAGGTATGAGGGCTGAAAAAGAAATGGGAATTAAAGAGATAGCAATATTTGGAGATGCTGAGTTGATCATCCAACAAGTCAGAAATGCCTACCGTGCTAATAATCCCCGGCTCAAAAATTATAGAAATGAGGTATGGGACCTGATTGATAGTTTCTTCTTGGCCTTTAACATTTCTTTCATTCCGAGGGGGGAAAATACTTCAGATGATTCTTTAGCTGTCTCGGCTAGTTTGCTCAAAGTTCCTCTGCCGCCTATGGTCAAATCTGATGTTGAAATAAAATATAGGCCCTCTGTACCGGACAATGTCAAGCATTGGAAGGTATTCGAAGATGATCTAGAAATCAAGAAATTTCTCCAATCTGTTGATGAATTTTCTGCGTTGCACATTGATCAGGATCCTGATACAGAAGATAACCCTCACCCTGAGGTATTTTTAAATAAAATTGCTAACCACCAGATCATTCAACTACCTAGAAATCAGATTCTGAGGGGACTAATTCCTTTAGAAATATTTTTCAATGGGAATGATGTGGCAGTAAAGGGTAGGGTTTCAGGTGAAGTTGTTGATACAGCCAAGTGCAACATTGGCACACCGGAGGAGCCTAAGTTTGTCAAGCTGTCAAGGAGTTTAACCACAGAACAGAGGGCTGAATATACTGAGTTGCTGAGAGAATTTGCAGATGTGTTTGCTTGGACCTACAAAGACCTCAATATGTATGACACATCCATCATTGAGCACAAGATCCCACTGAAGGAAGGGGCTAAGCCATTCAGGCAGAAGCTAAGGCAGATAAATCCCATGTTGTTGCCTGTCATGGAGAAAGAAGTGAAGAATTTGTTAGAGGCCCAGATCATCATCCCCTTGAGATATTCCAAATGGGTGGCCAATTTGGTTCCAGTAAGGAAGAAAAGTGGAGAAATCAGGCTTTGTGTCGATTTCAGGAACCTGAACAGGAGCTCAAAGAAAGACAATTATCCCCTGCCCAACATGGAACACATATTGGAGAGGGTAACCGGTGCATCTAGGATTTCCATGATCAACGGTTTTTCTGGTTATAATCAAATATCGGTCATGCCAGAAGATAGAGAAAAAACAACCTTCACCACTCCTTGGGGCACATTCATGTATGCCAAAATGCCATTTGGACTGATGAACGCAGGAGTGACATTTTAGTGAGCCATGGACATAGCCTTCATCGGGGAGAAAGATAGGTTTGTGGTGATCTATCTGGATGACATAAAAAATTTCTCCAGGTCTGACAAAGAGCACTGTTGTCACCTGAGAAAGGTTTTTTTGAAGTGCCGAAGGTTTGGCCTTTCCCTAAATCCCAAAAAATCTTTGTTTGCTATGAAGGAAGGGAATATATTAGGCCATATAGTATCAGCAGAAGGAGTGAGGATTGATCCTAGTAGAGTGGAGGCAATTCAGACCCTGTCACTTCCCAGGTCTAAGAAGGAAGTTCAGGCCTTTTGGGGGAAGATTAATTTTCTGAGGAGATTCGTCTTGAATTTTGCTGAGCTGGTGAAACACATCACAACTATGCTCAAGAAGGGAAATGAAGTAAAATGGATGACCGGACCCAGGGAAGATTTTTTCCAAATAAAAAGGGCATTGATTGAGGCACTTGTGCTGATCGGTCCTGACTATTCCAAATATTTCCTAATCTTCTCTTTCGCTTCTTTTGATACAGTAGCAGCGGTCTTGTTGCAGAAAAATGAGGAAGGGCGAGAGAAAACCATCGCCTTCTTCAGCAAGGCATTAAGAGATGCAGAGGTCAGGTATGAAATCATGGAGAAACAGGCCTATGCCTTAGTGAAAGCTCTCAAAGCTTTTAGATTTTATGTCTTGCACTCAAAAGTGACCGCATACGTTCCTTCAGCCTCGGTGAAGGACATCCTTGTACAACCTGACATTGATGGAAAGAGGAGTAAATGGATAGCCAAGATCCTGGAATTTGACTTGGAAATAAGGCCTACCAGATTGATCAAAGGTCAAGGCTTAGCCAAGCTATTGGCTGAAGCTAATCACAAAGATTTGGGGGTCGATTTCATCAATGCACGATCAGAAAATCAGCAGAATCAGTTATCCAACATAGGCCCTCAAACAGAAACCTCGTTCGCTCGATGTCCTTGGTATAAGGATGTCATATATTTTTTGCAGGAGTTGCAGCCCCCAGATGGCCTGCAAAGAAACAAAGCAAGAGCTCTAAAGCTCAAGGCAGTCAGGTACTGCCTTATCGATCAAATTTTATACTGGAAAGACGCCTTGGGAGTGCTTTTAAAATGCATGGGTCCACAAGAGGCGGACATGATCATGGTCAAATTTCACAGTAGCCTATGTGGAGGGCACCATTCCTGGAAGACCACAGCCCACAAAATTCTCAGAGCTGGGTACTACTGGCCCACCTTGTTCGCTGATGTCCATAGAAGGGTTAGAGCCTGTATCACATGCCAAAGATTTTCAGGAAAGAAATAGCTCAAGTCCCTACCTTTAAATCCTGTAGTTGTTTCGGGACCTTTCCAACAATGGGGCCTAGATTTTATTGGAGAAATCCACCCTGCTTCCAGTGGGCAACACAAATGGATCCTAACTACCAAAGACTTCTTTACTAAGTGGATTGAAGCTATCTCCACCAGGAGTGCCTCCCACAAGGTAATCATTGGATTCCTGGAAGACCTCATCGTAAGGTTCGACTGCCCAAGGAAGATTGTTACTGATCACACAGCCTCTTTTAAGGTTGAGCCATTAGTCAAGTTCTGCGAACAATTTGGGATCAAACTGATTCACTCCACCCCATATTATCCCCAAGGCAATGGTTTAGCAGAATCCTCCAACAAAATCTTAATAAGGATCATCAAAATATTACTGGAGGACAACAAAAGGGCTTGGAACTCGAAGCTGAAATTCACTCTATGGGCTGATCGGGTGCCCACAAAGAGATATATAGGAATCTCCCCTTTCCAGTTATTTTATGGAGAAAAAGTTGTCCTCCCATCTCAGCTGGCTATTCCCGTCGCGAAATTCTTCCAGGAGTATCAAGAAGAGCCCAATGACATGGTGAGAAGGATTCATCAACTAGTAGAAGTCCAGCGGGCTAGAGAGCAGGTAATGATCAGAATTCAGGATCATCAACAGATGACCAAGCACGAATTCAATAAGAAGGCCAAAAAGGAGGGGTTCTAGATAGGAGACCTGGTGCTGAAATGGGATGCTCCTAAACAATATAAGGGAAAGCACGACAAATTTGAAGCCCTGTGGATTGGGCCCTTCAAAATATTTGAGGTTTTCTCAAATAACACATATCAGTTGTAGGATTTGGAGGGTGAACAAGTTTTCAACAGCCCAGTAAATGGGAATTTTCTGAAGAAATGTTTTGTCTGAGCCTTCGATGTCTCCGTTGTTTGTAAATATTGTCTTTTTGGTTCCTTGTTTATGTTTATTTTTATTTTTTGGCTCAATAATTGACCCCATATCCCAATAGTAAGGCACTGAAACTGCAAAATGAGTCCTTAGAGCATCGCAGGGACAAATCTATCCCCCATGGAGCCTAATGTTAGTAAAATTTCTCGTCCGAGGCATGAGAGCGTTCAGGTCTACAAGTGGTGCGAGAAGTGCCCGAGCGCGGCACAGAAAAAATCTCATTTTTTGGCTTCCAAGTAGGTAAGCGGGCAAATATCATATTTTCAAGGATCAGGATCCATCCATAGGAGAAGATCAGTAGTTGGCGGAAAATCATGGCTAGCAGAGCTGCGCTGGGGTTAGCGCAATGGATAACGCCCATATTGTGTGTAGGGAAGGATAACAACCATCCATCCAGAGGATGCGTGGCACGAGATCTAGTCACATCGACGTTTCGACATTCAGGAATTTGAAGGGTGAAGGTTTCGTGTTGTCCTATGTGTCGAAACCCCAAACCCAAAAAGTATCGAAGGTGTCCAAAGTAGGGCCCGCAGTATTATGGGGGAATCTTAGCCGTCCATCCGCAGGAGACACTTGGCGCGTGATTAGCCTCCTCGTCATTTCGCCCATCGCAATTCCAAGGCTCAAGGTGTAGCATCGTCATACTCCCGATGTGCGAGGTGCCGGAGTGTCCAGGAGCCGGGCCCACAACATCGTCGGGAGATTTCAGAACCATCAGATCTAGAGGGACGTGTGGTGCCAGATTAATTCGTCTTGACGTTTCGCTCATCGCAATTTCAAGAAACAGGGATCAACCCCTTCATATTCACGAACGCCGAAAGCGCCTTTGAGAGTAAACACAGGGTCATAGCTCGTGGTCACTAGGGAAAGAAAGAGATACGTAAAAGGGGCCAAAGGCATCATGTTTCAGTCACAGAGAGGCCCGTCACAACCTCCAGTTTCCATCGGACCCGACCTCGATCCTGGTCTTCGGTTGGAGTAAATGAAGGCAAGAAGGGGTGGTTGAAACCTCTCCTCATTCATTAAGTGTGAAGTATGGAGGGTCTGGAAAGTTGTATGCTCGAGAGGGTCCTATGTACCCATTTTTCCAAAGAAGCCATGCTGAATTCTCGACTAGCCGGAGGAGGTCTGCACACGCTAGCACGACACTTAATGGCTCAGCTACTCCCCTTGCAGGAGCCACACGCAGTTAAGATGGCGTCTGAAAAAGAATACCCGTCCAAATTTGGCTGAGGGAACGCCAAGCCTTGGATGACTGAGGAAACCTCTGTTAGGAAATTTTTCAGAGTATATAGACTCAGTCTTTGTATTTTTGTAAGGCATCGATGGTAGAGCGAAGCTCCCGACTGTAAAGTTTTTACAGAAATTATAGTTTTCTAGTTATGCATCTGTATGTGAGATTTCTTGTTCTATGACAGACAATCTTTCTTACTCCATCTAATTTTCATCTCATACTGAGAGAGTTCATGATCGACGGATTCGCATGAATTAATGCAATTATTTTATGATAAAGGATTTATTGTGGCATCATTGTATTCTTTGGTTTGCTGCATTTGAATGTAAGAAGATCTTGCATTTAGATGTCTTCCCCTACAGTCTGTTAGAAGCCTGATGTTTACGACAGAACCTTGCATATCTCTGATACAAGTCTTCCCCCTACTCACCCTTACTACAACTCACTGTATGAATTTATCTAAGACCTCACTTGCCCATGCATGCTTGGCCTAGTTTCAGAGTTAGAACCACATCGTTTTGAGTTAAATTCCATTCGATCACCCCATTAAACAAATCGTGACATAAACTGATGGGCGTCGGGCTCTACTCCTACTGCAATCTAGGGGTGACTTCTGACGCTAACATTATGGACAACATGCATCGAAAACCGAATGTTCGCAATGTCTTATCAGTAGATATCGAACCGATCAAGTAACAAAAAGGGTGCCTCGAAAGGTTCTTCATCATATTCCCATAATTCCACGTTTGCAATGATTGTTCAGGTGTGAAAGCATAACACGATTTATGGATTACCATGCATGTAACAAAATTGGATATGGTGTTCTTCGAATGTCTGTCGATGGTTCTGCATTTAGGGAAACTGAGGAACCATGCGCATATTTCAAAGATGAACCTCATAATATTAGGATTTCATTGGCAACTGACGGTGTTAATCCATTCAGAGAGCTTAGGTCTATTTACTTAGTGTGGCCTATTTTTGTTATCAACAATAACATTCTTCCTTGGATGTCAATAAAGAGGGATCACATAATGTTGACAATGATTGTTCCAAGTATTTGTTTACATTAATTTTTTGAATTTAACATTTTCATTTGTTTCAATTTTTGCATAATATCTTTTGTTTATTTATTTAATTATATATATTACATGATATGATTTCTTT
>JASDQU010103872.1:255592-268948 GCA_032191745.1 Picea mariana | reverse complement strand
AATGAGCTAAAATATGATGGAATGGGCGAGAAACAAGAACAAGAGGATTTAGAATAAGAAGAGAGAATGGAGACATCACAGCCAAATACCCCATCAAGGTGTGTTCAAAAAAATCATCCAGAAAGTCATATTCTTGGAAATAAGGAAACATGTGTACAAATTAGAAGTAAACTTATAAATACATCTACCTTTGCAAATTTTGCACTGTTTTCCATTATTGAACCCCAAAACTTTGTGAAAGAAATCCAGGATGACCACTGGCTCAAATCCATGAATGAAGAACTAGACCAAATAGAGAAAAATAAGACTTGGGAGCTTGTTCCAAGACCAAATGACAAGAATTTAATTGGAACTAAATCAGTATACAGAAACAAGCTAAATGAATATGGACAAATATTAAAAAACACGGTTATATTAGTATGCAAAGGGTATGCTCAAGTTGAAGGAGTGGACTTTGAAGAAACGTTTTCTCTTGTTGAAAGAATTGAAGTTATCGGGATGCTTTTAGATTTTACATGCTACGAAAAATTAAAAGTTTACCAGATGGATGTCAAATTAGAATTTTTTAATGGTGACCTTGAGGAAGAAGTTTATGTGGAGAAACCTGAAGGTTTTTTTCTTATTGAGAAAAATAATTATGTATGTCAACTAAAGAAAGCCCTGTATGGGATAAAACATGCTCTAAGAGCTTGGTATTATATATTGGACATGTATTTGCACCAGTAAGGATTCAAAAAGGGAATTGTTAATAGCAACTTATACATCAAAGCTTAAGGTAATGATCTGTAAATTATTATGGTGTATGTTGATGAAATTATATTTGGCAGTAATATTGAATTAATGAGTAAGAAGTTTGCAGTTGCAATGCAACAAGAGTTTGGGATGTCCATGTTAGGATAACTTTCCATCTTTCTAGGGTTACATGTTCATCAATCAGAAAAGGGAATTTTCATTTCTCAAGGTAAATAGCTCAAGGAAATATTGAAGAAATTTGGCATGGAAAACTATGCACTAGTAAGCACTCCAATGACTACCAGTTGTAAAATCAGCAAGGATGATGATGCTCCAAAATTATATTAGACCATGCAAGGGTCTATCATAGGCAATTTACTCTCTCTCTCACAGCTTCAAGGCCTGACATCATACAAGAAGTGGGCTTGATAGGTATATTTCATGCCAATCCTAAGGAAACTCATTTTCTTTCAATCAAAAGAATATTCAGGTATTTGCAAGGCACTATTGATTATGGATTGTGGTATCCAAAAAAAATAGACCATGTTCATAGAGATTATACATATGCAAATTGGGCACGAAGTATTGATGATAGAAAAATCACTAGTGGAGGTGCATTCTTCCTTGGTAATTGTTTACTATTCTGGCTCAACAAGAAAAAAACTTTAATTTCTCTCTCTATCGTTGAAGCAGAGTATATAGTTTCAAAACCATGTTGTAGGAAAGTGTTGTTGATAAATACCAATCTCAAGAATATTCAAGTTCCCTGTTATCAACATGTTTCTATCATGTGTGACAATACAAGTGTTATTAATCTCTCCAAAAATCATGTTGAACACTCTAAAACTAAGCATATCCCCATCAAATATCAATTTCTTAGAGAACGGGTTTAGAATCAAATGGTTAAATTAGAATATGTTCCTTCCAAAGAGAAAATTGCATATATATTTACCAAGCCATTAACTAGGGACTCCTTTTAGTACCTCGAAGAGAATTTGGGAGTCCTTCCCACTCCTCATTCAGGTGCATAAATCTTCTTGACAAGTTGGAGGCCACTAGAAGACCTACCCATCCTCAAGGGGAGCAACGAAATAAATTGAGCAACAGACAATACAGCATTCTGATAGGGGGAGTCACTCTGAAGATGTGTGTAGTCGGAAGGACAATTCCCTTTTCCATTTAGGTCAAAGGGGGATAAACATGTAGCTGTGACTAGAGGTTCATAAAACAAGGGGGAGTGAAGGCCAAAGGAACACACTAACAGAGGGAGAAACTCAACAATAACAGTTTCCATCAATGACAAAGGGGGCGTTTGTTGAGCATATGTTTTCATTGATGTCAACATGGTGCAGAGACAGAGGAATTACATGGAAGGATTGAAGAGTGCATAGATAGTATGGTGCAAAGTTGGTGCAAAAGTAGAGGAAGTGCATGGAAGACTTGCAGAGGAAGTGTGCGGAAGGAATCTTTATATTGTACTAATGTAGATCCACATGAAATGGAACTCCTAGAACAATTTATGAATGATTGAAAATAGAAGTGTGTATAAGGATTGAAGGACGAAGGGATTAACGATGAAAAATAAATCACATAAGTGATTGAGTCTTCCATGAGGGAGCGCAGAATAGGAGGATAAAATATGACGCATTTCAGAAGTGAAGTGGAATGAGAAAAATTACCTTGTTCGTGATCACAAAATGACTTAGTGAATGTTTATGCCATATAACAATGATGTTTTAAGAAAGCAACAAGTGACAGAGTGAACTACGATGGAGTGTGTGGAATATTGCGTAGATGAAAATTTGCAGGGCACCTTGATCTAGTACAATGAATGGTGTAGTGGAGTGTGATGAGATGAATTCCAAAGTAGAATGTGACGGAACAAGTCGCCAGGGGCACTTACATTTTAATGGGGTGATCTAGTAAGCTCATTGTAGGACAAGTGCGACAAGATGAACAATTTTGACTTGAGTATTGTTCTCTAGTTCTATCTACACAGTGGATTCTTTGTAGACCAGAATGAAATTATTGCATCATTCTCCAAGAGATGCTCAGATAATATGGAACATAGTCATAGGAAGACTTGGTCCATTTTATTTAGTCAAAGTTTGTCCACAATGTAATAGTAATGTGTCCACATACTTTATTTAGACAAAATTGTAACTGACAGGATTTTGATATGATCTAAGTTTGTACACATTGTAATTGTTACGCATCCACATACATGAAGGTGAAATCAGGAAAATTATTATAGGTATGGATGTGATATGATCATGAAGGTGTACGCAAAGTGAGGTGGAAGATGATACTGTGACAATTCATGGGAATAAAAATGTAAATTTTTTAGGATGTGTTGAAATATTTAGTGATGTAATAGATTTTTCTGAGTTTAGGGTGGCAAGGTAGTTTTAGGGTGAGTCAAAGCTCACTAAGGATTGGTGTCCTCATTTTTGTAATAGGTTGTCTCCTAAGAGGATTGGTGTCCTCATTTTGTAACAAGTTGTTTCCTGGTAGGATTGGTGTCCTCGTTTTCTTTGATAGGTTGGTTCTTGAGAGGATTGGTATCCTCGTTATCTGGGACAAGTGTGTTCCTGTTGAGCTGAAAATTTATAAAATGTAAGTTGTTTTTTGCAAAAGAACATAAAGAAGATGTTATATGGTTTTTTCTCACATTGGGTTTCCATGTATCTATCATTAAGTTGTATATGGTATGTGTTCACTGTATTGTTTTGATTTCTTCTTGTATCTATCATTAAGTGCACACTTATAAATAAATTAGATGACTATGTCGATTTCTATTTGTATCTATCATTAAGTGAACATTTCTAAATAGCTTAATTGGTTGAAAGCAAAGAAAAATACAGAAGGTTAATGCAATATTTTTCACTCCTCGCTCTCAATATTGCTATGAGTTTCAACACATAATTCATTGTGAACTAAAAGATTGTTGTTGTAGCATGTTTATTTATCCAGAAAGCTCAATATAAACTCAATTGAGACTGCTCAAGGAATAAATAAGACAGATCCCATGAGGGATAGATTTCATAAGAAAAGAAGGATAAAAGGATTAATAATTTTCTCACTCTAAAACTTTGAATAATGAGACAAAGTTGTGTGCTTTGAAAGAATATATGGTGAAAGGAAAGTAAGATAATATGTATGTTTAAATAAATAGGCTTGATTGAGCCATGTTAATTAAAGGAAGTGAGGCATTAGAAAAAAATCAGTTGGGATGAAAGTTCCAAGTTGTGTAGAAGTAGTGGGAAAAAGGGAAGATTACCTTGAGTCCTTTATTTTTGTATAATGTGTTTCTCTGGGATAAGAGAAAATTGAAATACTGATATGTGAAAATGTTTAAGACATGAGAATGTTGTTGGCTATAGGATACTGAAACAATTGAAAGTTTGATTGTGATTTCACTCACAAAAACGTTGAGGATAATGTGACAAGTGCATACATATATGCTAGGACATATCTGAGAATTTTTTATAATTTAAATTCTATGATACATGTATTTTTATTTAACATGACAACTAATGTAATTATGAATTTAATGATGTATGTCATGTGTAGAAAAAGATTGGAGTTGTTGGGGAAGACAACTGCCAATGATGGACAACCTCAGGTGGAGTACAATTGCAAGAAGGTTGTTGTTGAAAGATTGACGAAGGGACTTTGAGAGTTCCCATGAAGCACCAATAATGAGTTAATATCAGAGAGGGTGTTGGAAACTAGAACATGTATAAATATTTTCATACTAGTGTGGCATATGGCATGAAGGGATTGGATAAGAATCCCTTCTAAGATATTTTATTATTCAAATAATATGCATGTGATTTTGAGTGGCTATTGTATTTCATTGGTACCCAAGTAGGGTATGATTGAGGAAAGAAGAACTTGAAGGATAGAGGGAGGAGCCCAGGGATGATTGAGATCCTTGCAAGAAAATTCATGAACAAAGTATCATGAATACTTTAACCAATCAGGCATGATTGGGAACAATAGTGCTCGTGATAATCACATTGATTGAATGCATTAAGAATGGTNTCATTGGTACCCAAGTAGGGTATGATTGAGGAAAGAAGAACTTGAAGGATAGAGGGAGGAGCCCAGGGATGATTGAGATCCTTGCAAGAAAATTCATGAACAAAGTATCATGAATACTTTAACCAATCAGGCATGATTGGGAACAATAGTGCTCGTGATAAGCACATTGATTGAATGCATTAAGAATGGTAAAGAGACCCTAGATGGGGTTCTCCCAAGCTCAAAGCATGGACAGACTACAGGGAGGCCACCTGACCAAACGGTCGACCACTTGGCGCCTGATCATACCCACCCCCCCCCTCATCCATTGCCTCACGATGTTAAAACAACTGATGCCACCCCCTAGAATTCACTCGTGACCAGCTTACTGCATGCTTTGGAAGCTTAACAACATGGGATATTTCATGGAGAAGTACAGGATGGCTCCTCATTCACATCCGCACCTCAACCATGACGCTCCTAAGGTCAGGCCTGGGAATGTTGCACTTCATTTTCTCCTTCATCGTCTCCATGTCCATCTCTCCCTAGTTCGCATTTTCTTCCATCGCTTCTGGTGCGATTTCCAGTTGACTTCACGGACTGTTAGCTCGTTCCTCTCCTCATAGGGTCTTTTGGTCTGGTTCTTCCCCTTGCACCTCCTCTGCGTTATCCATCCTAGGTTGACTGTAGCCACCGCCATGCCTAGCCCCAGAGGCAAGTCCAAAGGAGGGGCAACCTTGTATGTGGCCAGAGGCGGGGAGCCACCCAGTTATGACCCTCCTTCTGAAACCAAGGACATCCCCTTCTTGGCTCCTGTCGAATCTCCCACCCCTACACAACCTCTTCGTGAGACCACCCCGGACCTCTCCCCACTCTCGAACTCCTACGACTGCAGAGTTGAGTGGTTTGACACCCTTGGTAATTCGTTGGGCTTCATGCCACCACCCCCCTCCCCTCCTCATCGTCCTCCACCTCCACCTTCTCCCATTCGCCACCCCCTATCATTTCCTCTACTCCCTCCTCTTTCCCTTCCTCCTCTTTCGACTCTCTTCTGTCCCCCCCACTCCGCCCAACTTGTGACAGGTGTGCATACAGAGAAACTATCATGGACTCCATGGATGACCTCAATAGGGGTATTGGGGAAGTCAAGTCTGCCCTGCTCAAGCTGCAGATCAAGGAATTAGAACATTGGATCCATGTGGAAATTTTGATGTCCTTCCTACAGGACCTCTGGCAAGCCATCGTGGATTGAGAAAGGCATGACAAGGGAAAATTGCAAGAGCACCAAGCCTTCGCTGGACCAAGGCTCGGTCTAGGTTTTTAGTTAATCATGCTTCAGGTTTCTGTTTTCATTTTTATCTCGATAGCCATGAGAGGTTGGTTGGGTTAAGAGATTTTGATCCATGTTTTTCCTGTTCAGTTTAGCAATCAACACTTAGCCCTGTCTGGCAACGTAGTCTCTTTTTGCATGTTTTACTCTTATTTTTTGGACAAGTGGCAGCGATGGTCTCCCAGAAGAGCACTGCTGCCACAATTGATTAGGCACTACAGGCAGCTGTAACTCCTGTTTTACGAAGGCTCTAATACAAAATTCTAACTTACAAAAAAAAAAAAAAATGGTAAAGAGAGAAATTAGGTGGCCATATATGTTGGCACCTGGACACCAATGAAGAAAGAATGCTTGAATGCATTCTTGTGAAACTTTTGGTTTCATATGTGATGATTTGAGGCTATGATAAGCTCAGAGTAGGAGGTATAGTCTTTTTGTAATAATGAATATGGATAGGGAATCGATGTGAGAGAGGTTGGTTGAGTTCCAACATACCATGGAAAGAATTCCTAACATGAAAAATAATAATCTAAAATCAATGCAAGGGCGCATAATATGTGAATGTGGCCATGGATATTGGCACATTGGATTAAGTTTACTTAATATTGAATTGCATTTGGAGTTTGGTATGATGAAATGATGCATGTGTAAGGAATGATATTTCCTTTTTTTTATATCATTGAATAAATGAATGTGAGGAAATTGTTAGTATGCACAATTATGAAAATTGTTTGGAAAACACTGCAAGTGTGAAATGAAAATATAATGTTCATGAGAACTACGAATCTATTTGGATCATTGAAGTTGGAATGGTAGGAAGAATGGTCTTGGATATGACAGTGGTGTAAGTCCACAAGGAATACCAATGCATGTTGATAATAAAAGAGCCACACTTCCATGAGAAATAAATATCAAGCTTGTGGAATCAAGTTCTTGTATGGAACATATTGAAAATGGAATTGTGAATTAGAAAAATCTGTGGGTAATAGATTTGAAAACAAGTTTGATTGAAAACTAATGAAAGCATCCCATGAATTTTTGTATGCATGTGATACAAGTGAGATGAAAAGGATCCGTCTAGGGAGGACAAATGATGGATGTCAAATATGGAAAGCATGGAAAATGGTTATTGTAGTGACATGGGAAATTTGTGATAAGTCATGATTTCCATAAGAATGTTGTTTTGTGGTAACACGGGATGAAGTTACACTTTCAGCAAAGCAAGCCAGAGGGACACCTTGATAGAGACATCTTGGGGGATGATTCAATTGTAAGACTCAGCGGAGTCTCTGAAACTCATATTTTGCGAGAAAGAATAGGCAGACAAGATGGATTACATGAGGGACTGTCTATCAGAGAAGGGGATTCCCAAGACTGAGCCCAAAAAGCAAGTGACTGCAAGGAAGAGGATATTTTGATAGCTCATGTGAAATAACTCTGTAGAGTCCTTAAAATTTTATCATTTGTTGACTGGGATCATGCACACAATGGGTATATCAAGGAAGGTAGTGAGTCGAGGTAATGAGAAAACCATATGGATGAAAAACCATAAACTTCTTAGATAAGTATTATGTTGATTGTAAACTTCCTCTTTAACCATGGACACCAATGAAATGTATCTCTCATGTCCCTTAGGTTGATGTSTGGTGATAGTCAATTAGTCGAGGGGTCAAGTGTGGACCCCATTGGGTGAGAAGGGCCCTAAAATTCTACTTTAATTAATRGCTCAAGAGAATTACGTGGATAGTGCCACGTGTCAAGCATAGAATGTGCCACCTGGCATTGTGATTTGGCACCTGTAGGTGTGCTTCTATGGGAAATATGGATGCCACATGTCGGGTGGCAAGGGTACCACATTTTGATAGTATTTGGCACTCACATGTATAAATATGAGAAAATTTGTCTTGTTCATCAAATTTTTAAAGGTCGACAAGGTTGTGTGATGGTCAAGAACACATCGGACGATGAAGGTATCGATGATGTAATGAGAACCCTTAATCAATGGTGGGTCAGAGTTAATATCCTCCATAGATTTTTGAAGAACCATTTATAGGTTATATAATGAGCGATGACATCATGAGTGATGTGGTATTCCATCACATATGGAGGATGACAGGTGTTGGTACCTGGTTCGTCATAAGGTCAATGGTGGGCCCTGTTGGGTCCAGACCATTGGATGGTTGTTCCTAATTTCCAACCATCATATTTGCAGGTCAATAGGTCTGGGTCATTCATCATAGATGGTAGGGAAATCAAGGTTATGTGTTGGCTAAGAATGTTGATGACGACGAAGGCGGCGACGCCATGATGAGGATTGTTGCATCTGCGAATAGTGAATCTGATCCATAGATCTAGGTGTCATTTCGTCAGAGCATATAAGAATGGAAGAGTGGATGTTAAGCATCATGTCTGTTAGAATCTCCAAATAAACCAGAACCATTGGATGATTGGTGCAAGGACCATCATATTGAGAAACGTTAGATGGGAGGGTGTTAACCCCCACGTAAGTTGGAGTCATCGTTTCACTCAGAGACGTTGGATGAGCATATTGTGAACTGTCAGATCTAGGATGGGATCCGATTAACTATGAGTCATTGGAACTTTTTAATTGGATAAATTTATAACCCATGGGAATAAAGATTCTAATGATGACAATATGAGGTCCTGTGGGGTCGGAACTTTGGATCGGTAATTCACATGCAAAATTCCATGTCAGATGACATGAGTTATGAGAGGCCACGTTGATGCCACATGGAAGTGAGGTGGTCTTGGCCAATGTTGTTATTGGATAAATCGATGAATGCAGACATAAATAGATCTCCCTAGATCCACCTGGATCTAGAACAAAACAAGACAGGACATGACACTTTCCCTAAGATTTAATCATTGAGTTTACTATCAAACAAGAGATGAATGACATACCTTTGAATATTGCTTCCTTATATCTTCTTTGTTCCTACTCCACTTCAGTGCTCTTGTGATATTGGATCTGCAATGAAACACAAGCCAACCAAAGTGAAAGCAACAATAGTATATTCAATGAAAAATTACATAAGTGATCAAGGAGTCATGTAATAAAATGAGAATGATTTTATGGGAAAGAAACATGCCACTGTATTATATTAAGTAAAAGTGGAAGATACAACCAAACAACCTTGATGTTGCAAGGTTCCCTTTCGGTGGCCCTTTTCTCCAACACACACACTTGCTCCAAACTTGCATGAAGAAGATCCACAATAACTTGATGGATCGATGAAGACCTCAAGCATCAATTGAGATACAATCCCTCACACAATTCTCAGCCTATTCCTTCATAAATTCCTTACTTGATCTTGCTTTCTCTTGCTTAACCTTTTCTATGAGAAATCCATCATTATATAGGAGAAAGAGAGATGGTTAAAGAGATTAGGATGATCCCACCAAATTAGAGAACCCACTAGGATCCCAACCATACGGATGCCACCTCATATTCTAGAAGATTCCCTTCTATAACCTTCGTTAACTTCATCCTTTCCTTAGTCTTCAAACGTCGTTGCACCCTATCTATAGAGTAGCCTGCGGAAAATCCACAAGCCAAGTTTAGGACAGCCTGCGGAAATCAAGCATTTATGCACTGTATCTTATGTCTAGCTCACGACATCCTTCTAAAAACAAGTTTTGTAGAGGAGGAAACCAATCACTTTTATCATGAGAAAGATCCTTTTGGGAACTTGAACACATGCTTGTAGAAACATCACCAGGGTGACCAAAATAATGTGTAACAAATGGAGACCTAAGAAATTTGGGAGTCCATAAAGTTTGACTCTGTGATCACATTTGGGCATACTTACTGTTAGTACTCAGTTTACAGTATTAATTTTTGGACTTTTGGTTATGATAGACACACTACTGGAACAATGATATTCTCGCAGTGCCATCATAAAACATTATCTCACTTCTCGAAATTTCCTTCATTTCTTCGGGCCATATCTAGATGGCTTATGTTTTATTGTGGCAATGTTCGTGTTGGCATAAAAAATCAGTAACAATGGATCATTGATTGAAATGCGGTTGGTTTTATTAAGTCAATTTTGGTTTAAGGCTTCTTTTAACCAACTTTGGGTCTTTTATTTAGCTATCGGCCTTATGAAAAGTTGTTGTATTTTATTAATTTGGTTGTGACCAAAGGACAATCTTCAGTCCTTGAAAGCCACACACCTGCAATCCTGCAGTCATACATCACACAAATCAAGTTAAAAATTTAGCGCATTAGCACTACACCAAGCCATGATGAGGAGGGTACCAAGTCCCATGCACTACAAGTTGATATATATAAACTACTAGCATATTTAAATGCATGAGGTTGTTATTCACTCGATACATGCAAGGCATATCCCAAAAGAAAAGTTAAAGTGCGCCACCAAGCATCATGGAGCACCAGTAATCTCCCATAGGGTAACATCTGTTAGTTTCAAAACACAATACATGAGTCAAGAGCTAGTGCAAAAGCGCCTAGACTAAGCCATGAGGAGTGGAAAAGTGTTTTGGGGTTTGGTCATCGAGCCCTATCTCCAAGATATGACCGAGAGTCAAAGTGCCATCACCACCAATCAATCAAATTGTATTCCATCGAATTTCAAGTATTGGAGTAGCATTAATAAGCACAATCCACTGGAGGAAGCCAACAACAATACACCCATTCGAATGTTCATCACTCATCACCAGGTGTTATATTTATGGGCGCTAAATGTCAAACCTAAATCTCATTCGAATGACAACAATTCGCCTACCTCATTTTYTGTTTTTGCGATATTTGATGGACACAATGGAGCAGCAATAGCCATATATTCTAGAGATAACTTACTCAGTCATGAAATGAATGCGATTTCGCTGGTTCTTAGCAGAGAAGAGTGGTTKCAAGCATTACCTCAGGCATTAGGAGCAGAATCTTATCCAATTGAAAGAAACGCCAGTATAGAATCGTCCATCATTTTTATTCTCTTAAACAACCAAGGCTCATGGTGGTTTCTCTGTATTTGCTGGTGTTGGAGAGCATGCTCGAGAAGGTAATGATTTATATAGGGAAATGATTGAGAGTGGTGTTATCAAGCTTGGGGAAAAACAGGGTGAAAGCAAGTGTGCTCTTGTATATGGTCAAATGAATGAACCACCTGGTGATCGTGCACGTGTTGGGCTCGTAGGATTGACTATTGCAGAGCATTTTCGAGATGCTGAAGGCCAGGATGTGTTTCTCTTCATTGATAACATTTTTTCATTTTACATAGGCAAACTCTGAAGTGTCTACTTTGCTGGGACGTATTCCTTCAGCTGTCGGATACCAGCCAACTTTGGCTACTGATCTTGGAGGTTTGCAAGAATGTATTACAACAAAGAAGGGTTCCATTACTTCCGTGCAAGCTATATATGTGCCAGCTAATGATTTGACAGATCCAGCGCCTGCAACAACATTTTCCCATCTTGATGCCCCCACTGTGTTATCTAGGCAGATCTCAGAGCTTGGTAAAACAATCAAAACCAGCTATGAGGCATGTCTCAGAAATGATGATTTATGGGGTAATGAGGCACTTGGCAGACAGTTAGAAACAAATGGCAGAGTGAAAGATTCGATCCAGTTTTGAGGACAGCATGAATGGAATTTGTTTTCAATTCTAACATCTATGTAACAGGTGGAAAAGTATCCAAAATTTCCAKATTTCAAGCACACAATTAGCAGGCAGTTCCAAATTTTAAGAGAGAGAATCATCAGTGATTGAGTACAGTTGGAAAAACATACTATTATCAKATCCATAGCTTCAGGAAGGAATCAATCTCAGAAATGCAGGCATAATTTATGGATCTGATCCATAATTTTCAGGAAATTATATCAAAGAAAAGGATCTTAACARAAGATCATATTTTTGGATAACCAATGAACATATGGAAAAGTGTCAATCAAAGAAGTTAAACTCTATATTTCCATGGAAAAGAATCTTATCAGTTGAGCCATCAATTACTGATTTCCAGGCAGGGTTTTAGCGTTTAGAGGCAGTCAACAAATTTCATTGAAAAAGGAAATAAAGTCAGTTTTATTTCCCAAAAGTATTCAGCTTTAGATAAAAGATTCGATAGAGAAAGATGGTTGGGATCAGTTCAATTGTCCCAAATTTTTTGCATTGTTTTCAGTTTTGTTATGATTATCTCCTAGCAGATAGGAAGAAGTTGTTTATTGTTTCTCGCTATATAAGACAGCATTTTGTAATCGCCAGGAGGGGGAGGCCCGTGAGGGCAAGTCTGAGAAGAGATTGATGAAATAGTATCCATAAGAGTTACTAGAACCTGAAGGCATTGTATTTCTGTAATTGTTTCTGACATTGGAGATATATGACATTTTTTTATCAGATTGTGATTTTCTTGTCTAAACATTGTTTTTCCACCTTCCTTGTTTTATATTCTGTCGTTCTTCTTACATGAACGAATTATAGACATTGAGAATCAATGAAAGCTTATGGATGATAGATTCCCGAGCGGTAAATATTTTGTTGTGACTGCCTATCATCCATGTGTTTTGTTTCAAGTATTGTTGCATCTTTTTGACTAAGAGAATCTTGGTTTGGTGAGGTGTTCTACTTTTTGTCTATTTCCTATTCTTCTATCCATTTACATATAAAAACATCTTATCTGATATACAATTTGATTTCCTCCGATCAACAGGGTGTTTACTTGACTCCATGCCCAATGGTGTTTTATTGATCATCTTTTAGCCCGTTTCTCTTTTTCTTTCTCTCCCGTCTACCTGATCCATCTTCTTTCAAAACCCAAACACATTCTTATTTATAAAATGATTGCAATAACTGAAGGGGTGCTAGGCTTGACCCTATAGCAGTCTAGGGGCAACTTCTAACACTAACACTTACAATCATTGGAAATCTCTTGATGAACAGGAGACATTGGTGCCCTCATGAATAGACCTTGAGATGTCTAAGAAGAAGAAAAATTATAATACCCCATCCCTTAAAAGGTACTTAATGGGTTGGGTTTGTTAGGCTCTTCAATCCAAGGAGATTGTATAAGGCATGTGTATAGGCATGGTACCTGGAAAACATAAGCCAAAAGAAGGGGAAACCAAGTGGTTCTAAGAAGAAAGAGTACTAGGGAGCTTCCAAGGAGGGGAAGAAGAAGTGGAAAGGGTGCAAAGATAAGAATATAGTATCCAATACACATTAATGCAAATATCTCGGCAACCAGTGCAATCATTGAAACATTGATATACACACCGAGGAAAAGTGTTG
>JASDQU010103872.1:244482-254651 GCA_032191745.1 Picea mariana | reverse complement strand
CTCACCCATCATAATTGTTCCCAAGAAGGATGTGACTTGGAGAATGTGCATCAATTACAATGCATTGAAAGAGATTACACTGAAGAATTGGTACTCTCTACCCAGGATCGATGAGCCGTAGCATGCCAATTACTTCACTAAGTTGGATTTGAAATTAGGATATCACTAGGTACAAGTCAAAGAAGAATATACCTAGGAGAGTTCCTTCAATACAAGGAAATGCTTGTATGAGTGGTTGGTTATGCCATTTGGTTTATGCAATGAACCAAATACATGTATGAGACTAATGAATGCTGTTTTATGATTTTATATAGATTCATTCATTATTTTCTATTTGGATGATTGATTGGTTTATAGTGCTATATGGGAGGAGCACATATAACATCTTATGCAGGTGTTAGAGACCCTGAAGAAGCAACAATTGTTGGTCAATCTCAAGAAATGTAAGTTTTCTCAGTAATATTTTCTATATATAGGGTATGTGATCGGTGGAGGTGAGCTCAAGATAGATCCTGTCAAGATGGATACCATCATGAAATGGCCAGTTCCTACAAATTGCATAGAATTTAGGATCTTTGTTGGGGAAACACAATACTTGCAGAAGTTCATAGCTTCATTTTCAACAATAGCTGCATGACTCCATGCAATAATAGTGGGTAGTAAGAGTTTTCAGTGAGGAAGAATCGAAAAAAGGCCTTTGATGAGTTGAAAATAAATATCAATAAGGCACCAGTTCCCGCACTACCAAACTTGCAAAATCCCATCGAAGTGGAGATAGATGCATGTGGGTATCCCTTAGGAGAAATATTATTGTAGGGAGGAAGTCTTGTCTACTATCATTATGAAGTATTTCATGGGGAGGTCCTCAACTACCCTACCTATGATAAGGATATATATGCCTTGGTAAAATATATCAAAAAGTGGAATCACTATCTTATGGGAAAGCATACCATCATCCACACAGATCACCAACCACTCCAATATTTTCAAGCCCAGAGTATGGAGTTCTTACACAAATTTCATCTTGTCATCAAGTATAAGAAGGGAAACACAAACATGTTGAAAGACATTCTTTCAAGGCCACCCAAACCCAAGATTATAACTTTGGGAACTCAAATGCACATGGATCCTTTTACCCATGATGAAAACAAAGAGGCATACAAAGAAGATGAGGAATTCAAGGAGGTGTTTCTATAGCTACATGGCTAGATTCATATAGAAGAATGACATAGCAAGGATGGCCATCATTTCCAATGTGGTTTAATCTACAAGCTCGACAAGCTCTATGTACCTAAAGGTGAACAATTGTATCTTATCATATAGGCTCACACCTCCAAGGTTGTAGGTCATTTTGGTGTTGGGAATATAGTTTTCAAGTTATAGAAGTATGTGTATTGGATGAGAATGCAAGAATATGTATCACAATATATTAGATGATGTATACTTTGTTGTACCAACAACCCCAATAATAGAAAGAAAGGTCTATACAATCCCTTACTTGTACCCACTCGACCCTAGGAAAGTATTTCCATGGATTTTGGGGGAGTTTTACCAACAACCAATAAGGGAAATAACTATCGATTTGTGGTAGTTGACAAGTTCATCAAAATGTCCATACTCATGCATTGTAAAATTACCATCAAGGGAAAGGAAGAAAAAAAAAAATTCTTTGAACAAGTCTAGGTGCACTTTGGGATACCAAGGAGCATCATCTCAAACAGGGACACCATATTTCCTAGTGCCTTATGGAATACATTGTGGAATAAGATGGAGACTAAGCTCAAGAGGTCTACAACATTTCATCCATAGACAGAAGGGAAAATGGAAGTAGTCAAAAAGACTTTGGTGTAGCTTTTGAGGGGTTATAGTTAGAAGCATCCAAAGACCTAAGATGAAAATTTGATCTATATACAACACTCTTATAATAGAGAAGTCCACACTTCTACGAGTAAGTCACCTTTTGAAACTTTATTTGGATACTTTCCACCTTCACCCTTAGATGTTATATATGAACAAAAAGGAGTGAAGGAGGATCTGAAAATAGATGCATTAACAACACCTTTTTCTTTTTCCGAGAAGATCAGGTAGATCCATTTTCAACTACAGGAGACATTGAATATGTCACAGGGAAAGTATAAGGCTAGACATGACCAACACAGAACAAAGAGAACATTTAGAGTGGGAGATAAAGTATGGTTACAAATGAATAAGTAAATACTACAAGGTCCAGGTAAGAAGATAAAGGCTCTATGGTATGGTACTTTTGATGTATTAGAAAAGGTGGGATACAATTCCTACAGACTCATTCTACCCCCATACATGTACATTTACCTAGTAGTGAATGTGAAGAATCTGAAACTCTATGAGCCCTCCATATTGTATCAAGAGGAGAAGCAAGTCCTTACTTGCATAAAACAAATTAGCACTAGATTCTTAAGAAGAGTTGGAAAAGAAAACAATTTTGTAGAAGTAGTCTAGAACTACAAGATAGGGGAAGCACGACCTTTGGAATATTAGGTTGAAAGGACAACTTCCATGCAAAGAAAATTGGTACTCTGGGGTGAAGGTAGAGGAAAATTTCCTCACCTCATTCAGTAAATATTTTGGAGAGTCAAATCCTCTCCAAATGGGGAGGTATGATCGATATTGGATAATTATATTATTTTTCATCTATATCAATTCTTTAAGAGCGAAAAAAATTGGTGGAATCAGCTTGCAAGGTCATTTTAATGGCAGGTCCCAATTTGGAAAATTGGGGTTTTAAACCTTCTAGATCCATTTTCAGGCATCAAACAACATTTTTTTGGGTAGAATTTTTTCCATAAATACCTAGACCCCATGATTTTATTCTACACATAGAAATGTTTCCAACAGTGAAAATATCACATCAATCAGAACTCGTACGCAAAAGTTATGCCTCCCGCAAGTTGGCCTACCTTGTTGACCACCATGGTACGAGAGGATGCAATGTCATCCCCCATTACTCATGCATATGTGGATAACCACATCTTTAATTTCAAAACTATTCTAGAAGTTCATAAACCTTATCACAATTAGGGTTGAGGAAGACAAAACCCTACCCCTAGATGGCTATTGGGCTATGTTAAATACTGGGCCGCTAGGAGGAGAATGGGTTCCATTCTATGTTATTGTATTTTGTTCCATAGTAGAGTAGAAAAACTTGGAGTGGGAAATTAGAGAGTGTGACAGAGGGGGGTAATTTTTTGTACTAGCCTAATAGGCCACAGGTCTCAGGTAACTCCATAAAGAGTTCCTTCTCCTTTGTACTTGCATTATTTCCATACTAGAGAAAAGGGAGCAGAGAAGCCTCACCTTCTAGTTGGGTTTTCTCCTATAAGGGTTTCCCAGAGAAAATATTTGTGTCATTTTTTGGATGGTGTGTGATTATATTTTATTTTTCTCTATTTTCTGCATTTTATCTATTTTATGCATAAGCAAAAAATTAGTAACCAAAGATTCTTTAATCTAAAGGAATTTAACCTTCATAGTGTAGATTTTATTTTTATTTATTAGATATATTATGATAAAACATTCTAGTGGAATATCCATGACAATTTACATATCACTTATTATGCCCCAACTCCAACCCTAATCAACAAAGAAGGAAAGAGACTAGAATGTCGAATCAAGAGAAGAGGGTTTTTATGATTCTAGTGGTATTATAGAAGTATAACCTTACTTATATGGATTTATATGGATGAGTGACCTCAAAAAATTTATTTATAGTTGTATGGTGGATAACCCTCTTGGCATGGTCTTCCTTATAGTGGTTAAATATGACTATATCAATGGTTAATAATAGAAACTAGGGTTTGATGAGGTCCAAGTGTAACTAAAATCCCATTACAACAACTTGGGTGCATTGATGGGGTTGGTAATTAGTTAAAAACAATGATTTTTGGGAGAAACATAGTTTTTTGTCTTTTATCTACACTGCCTACATGCACTTAATGGGCCAATATCTAAATTGGATAACTTTGGTCAACATCTAGGGATAACTTAGATGATTTCAACAAGTTTGAGATCATATGATGGTGGAATGGAGTGGAGGGTGAGGGTTATGCATATCAAAGTGATATATTTAGGTAGAACTACTCAAAATGGTACAAGTGAGAAACTATAAGGTGATAAAAATTCCCCCCCAATGTATGAGTTTAGGAGCAAATCGTATACATCATAGTTTCATTACCTAAGAAAAGTAATGACCAAGGAGGGAGTGGGGCATCCAAAGGAGGACAGATCATGGAAGGGAGAAGGAGAACCACCTACAAGCAACAAACCAAAGGGGTGAGGCATGTACAATATTTCAATAGGATGAGATAGGCATACCCATGCACATCGATATATCTCCAAATAATGATACAATGAGGGACTATGGAAAAAATGGGTCAGGCCAATGAGACAAAAAGGTGTCACAAAACAATATAATATGGGATCATGGAAAGGATGTTTCAGATCATAATATAATAATATCATTAGTCATACATACAATTCTGGAATCAAGATGTGTTGGGTAAAATATATGCACTATTAATTCCAACATTAAGTTAGCAATCGAGGCTCGTAAGCTTCGAGGCACAAGCACAATACGTGCAGGATTTGAGCTTATCCTAATCTATTTTCCACATATGAACTATATATGCACTATCCTAAAATATATGCACTATTAATTCTAGCATTAAGTTATCAATCGGGGCTCATAAGCTTCGAGGCACAATCACAATATGTGCAAGATTTGAGCCTATCGTAAGCTTCAAGAAAGCTAGTTACCCAAATAAACCATTCATCAAGGTATGGAAATATTATAACAACAGTTGCTAAAACAATCAACAATCATTTCACATAACCAATGAGAAACTAATACAAAGAGACATATCCATATCCATTATCTAATCTAAGTTACAATTCATATGTGTAAACAAGCATCAGATTATCCAAGGAACATAATTAGGAATTAATCAAACCAGTGTCTCTACTAGTCAACTAATTAAAGGTAATAAAACCTTCAATATGGTGCATTACTAATATATAGTGAGACTAACCAGCCTTATGAGTAATTCCAGAGACCTATCATTCCTCTAATACTCAAACACCTTCATACAGAGAAATATTCTAGTGGTTTTCTATTAAAACAAACTCTTGGCTATTAACAAAATAATGCAAGATTATTGTTGGCCCTGGGTTATGGAAGGAAGCGAAGAACAAGGAAGAAAGGGTAAAAAGCAAGATTCGCGGGAGACACAGTGGCTGTCACTAGGTCGAAGTGAGCAAAAGAATAGAGAAGATGGAGTGAAGTGTGAAAAAACAAGTTGTTGGATGAGGAGATCGAGGATGACATATCAACAAAGAATATGGACCGAGGATGACCCAGGAAGTGGAAAAATCCAACACTAGATGTCTTGGAGCACCACGAGATGGAGAAGGAAAGACAGGCTGGTGAAGCTCGAAAAGAATGGTTCAAGTTGACCTAGGGTTGTAGACACCTAGGGTTTTGGTAATTAGGGTTTTTGACACCTAGGTTTCAACCTAAGGCTATCGGTAATTTATAAATAGAGGTCGAGAGGACCTAGGTCGGGTCGGTACTATGGTTGAGCCTTATTGTTGAGTATTGTTCATTGGGAGAATATTGTATTGAGGGTGAGAGAAGTGTTGAGGGAGAGAGCCTTCCGATATTGTAAGATCTTCAGCTGGGTGCGAATATCAAGTCCTACAGTTGGGTGCGCAGGAAGGGAGAGAGAAAGAGAGATAGAGAAGGGAGGATCTGCTAGCCAAGAGCGCAAATCAGAACTGAAATCTTTATATTAATATATCATAAGAAAAGTTCTATGGACGTAGCCTTAGAGAGAGGGTGAACCATGTACATCTATTGTTGTGTGTGTGATTGAAATTTTGAGCTCTATTGTTGTTATATTGTTATCTGCATTATTGTATTAGATTAGATATACAGTTGTGAAGGATAGATCTAGCTAGGGAATGGTAGATGCATGTTATGTTGTTGTTGTAATAAGGACCACTTGATATTCCCCTGGTTGTAGACATCTCTGTCCTACAACCCCCTCATAGCTTCTTCGGGTGAGACTGCACCTGCTTCRCAGGTGCTGCCGAAAGGGCCAGTAGCTAGGGCTTGTTGGTGCACTCTTGGAGCTGAACCCTGGGTTTKCCCCTGTGCCAACAAATGGTTACATTGTTGGGACTTGAATATTTTAAGGGAATTTCAAGGTGGTTCCCATCGAAGACAGAGATTTAGAAGTGGGTAGAATATCAAGAGGATGACTTCACTGAAGCCCAGAACAAGAACCCTAAAATAAGCACTAAARATTGGTTAAAAAGATACATCTTCACCGACATTCATGAGATCTTCTTTGGAGGAATCCATCAGGAGCTATATGAGTGGTTGGCTAGGTTAGMTGACACACAGTTTGAAATCAGATCTAGACCCCTTGTGGTTTGGACACCATCATTGATCCAGAAGGTCAAGAGAGTCAACAACGTTGTATCCAGAGCAGTAGATCATTGGTTTGATAGTACCATCGGAGGGTATATCACTGAGATTTCTATTGACAGAACAAAATCGTATACTCAAGCCGAGAGATACTTTTTCAAGGGACCCAGAGGAAAGTTTTTGCACTTACTGAAGCTAAGAATCAACATGCTCTTGCATGAAAACCACATATTAAAGATATAGTAGATTGATCAGACCTGAAAAGGCTAATGTTCAAGATCTCGGACAGCAACAACGACACAAAAGCAGGGCATATGCGTAGTGGGAAAGTATTTTGAGAAGCTCATCTTGAGAATTTGTTAAAGGAAAACTATGGAGAAGAAGGTTTCTATAGTGGAGAAGAGGTATATCTAACCAACGATGAGCATCTAGTGTAAATTCTAACCTTGTACAATATCTACTGCAAACTGATATTCAGAAAAGAACAGAAAAGATACAATGGCAAATACAAACATTACACAGATATTTTTCACCTGGAAACCCAAACCGGGAAAACCAGCATATATTATATTGATACACTTGTGTTACATTGTTTACAATACAATATACATATAGAAGCCAGCGGCATCCAAAACCCTAACCCAATGACCTGGATTAGTCCAAAACCCTAATTCCTTAACTAAAAATAGAAAACCATCGGCAAAAACCATGTGCCGAAAACCACCTAATATCATGTGCTCCCGTAAATATGTCGTCCCGGAAATATGTCGGCCCGGCGATAATATGTCGGCTCGAAACCGGCGAAAATATGTCGGCCCAAAAAAAAATTTCGGGGGCGCTGCCCCCGAACCCCCGCGCGGGGGGCTCCGCCCCCCTACACCCCCCCTCTTACCCCCCTACACGCCCGGTGCAGGCACTCAGACACTACTACTCGTCCAAAGAATATAACACATACCCAACATCTAGAACCCACCAGAACAGAAGAAGGGGGAGCTGAAGAACTACACCAAAGGGAGCTAGAAACCTCAGGAACTACGCTAAATAATGAAGTAAGTAACATTAATCCTCCTGTTGTCCCAACAATACTTAGCAATCAGAATAGTTAGAACCACCAAAGTCTTCAGAGTACTATTACCAGTAGCCCAACATCTACTTAGACAAGAACCCTAGTCATCTTTATGGCAGATGAGATAAGACTCCCTATCTTTAGAGGAGATGGATCTGAAGATCCAGATCAGCATTGGTTTCTATGTGAGGTCGTATGGAATATTAAAAGTATCGCCGATGAAGCCATCAAGAGAACCCAGTTCAGCACTATGCTAAGGGACCACGCACTGAGCTAGTACATGAAACTTGTCCAAGGAATGGCACAACCTAAACCCCTGAATGAGATCAATAATGCACTGATTGTGGAGTTTAAGAAACCTAAGTCGAAGTCACAATGTATTACGAAACTAAAAGAGATTAAACAAAAGGTAGCAAAACCTGTTTGGGAGTTCGACCAAAGATTCAAGACCCAGACAGGCTGATTAACTTTCCAGATCCCTGACGAACATAACAAAGAGTGGTTCATCGCTACACTATTACCACACATAAGAATCCCTTTGATGCAGCAGAAGATTGCATCTCAGGCAGAAGCTTTGGAGATCTCCATGAAGCTTGAATCAACACCAATGGGAGAATCTAGCTCAGGCATTAGCCAGATCATGAGCCAGTTAACTATTTTGTCTTTACAGGTCAAGGATATGAAGAAAGATAAGGGAAAAGACAAAAGGGAAGATATATGGTGTGTAAGATGAAAATCTGAAGGCCATGATAAGGAACACTATCCCTTATTTCATGAGTACTTGGCATCAGGGGCTCTGAGCCCCTTAAAGCAAGTTAACCTACCATGGTGTGATGTATGCATAAATAGGCATCACCCAGGTGAGTGCCACTATATGCAGAAGTATGTCCAGACACCCACAAACTTGTATTGTACATTATGTAAATCAGTGGGGCATGATGATCGGGATTGTAGAGGTTATGATCTCATGCATGAAAGGTCGAGAGACATATACAAGATTCAAGGCAAAGTACAAAAAGAGGGAAACACTCCATGGTACAACTCTCTAGGGAGAGCAAATTTCACTCCTCGTGGTGGCTATAGAGGAGGAGGAGGAGGAGGAGGAGGTATGGGCCAAGGATGAGGACAAATAATATGTTACAACTACGTGCAACTAGGACATTTAGCAAGGGATTGTCAGAATCCCTGCACAACCTGTAGTTACTGGAACTCCTTTGAGCATGTCATAGAAGAATGCCCTGTGTTGTTGGCTAAACTTCAAGAAAGATGAGGACCCCAGCAGAACCCACAAGTAAAATTGATATATGTTGAACCTCGCGGATCAGACCCTAGAGTCATTGTTATTACTCGAGGAGGTGTTGCTACAGAAGAAGACAGAGCATCCCAAGGAAAGATTGAAAACAACCACATAGTCAGGAAATCTAAGAAAATACCCCAATGTTCGATGCTAAGAAAGAAAGACAGATATTCAAGGAGGCAACAAAAGAGTTCAAAGGAAATAAAGAATCTTCATCAAAGAGACAACCAGAAATCAAAGAATATGACATGCCTCAGGCGTTTGATCCATCTGCATCACCAATAGAAGGGAAAGAGGTAAGCAAATTCATGGAATTCTTGCACACTTGTGTTAAGTTGATTCAAGATAAAGGCGTTGTACAAGAATTACAAGATTTAATCAAGCAGTATGAAATAGGAAAAATAGACCCCTTACTGAATAGAGTAGTGCACCAAATTGGAAAAAGCAGAATGAAAAATAAATAATTACACTTGAATGATCAGATAGGAGAGTATGAGATAGACTATGTGGTCCTTGACTTAGGGTCAGAAGTCAATGTCATGACTAAGCAGACTTGGGCACTGATGGGAAAACCCAAGCTGATATATTCCCCTATCAGGCTTCGTAAGTCTAATCAGCAAGCTGTCAACCCATTTGGATGATTAGAGCATGTCCCAGTGGACATCGATGGAGTAAGAACCATTGTATATTTTGAGGTAATTGAAATTGTTGGTGATAGCTACCCTTACCCTGCATTGTTAGGAATTGATTGGGCCTTCAACAATTCCACTATTGTTGATTTAAAGAAAATACACATGACATTTGAGAAAGATGGACTTAGGTTCATTGCACCTTTAGATCCAGATGAAGGCCCACGATACATAGAACCTATCAGATAAGAGGACCACACATTTGAACTAGAAAACATCTACAAATTAACAGCCAGACATCAAGATTATATCAACACTACAACTGACATAAATCCGAGTTGGCGAAGTGATAACACATGCTCATCCGACTCACAAGAAGCGCCAGAGAACTGGAAAAACCAGATGTACAAAGTATCTACAAGAATATGCACTAGGCTAAATAGATAAGTTCATTGGATTGGCACAATTGTGAGTAATCTACCCACATTTGATGGACTGAACCCCTTAGAGAACTTCTTATCAGAATTTGAGACAAGTGTACCAACACAACAGAGGCTGATGGAAATGGAGGAGGTCATGAAATCCACCCTAAAAAGATGGTGGGGGACACATAAAAGAAATATTACCGACTGGACACAATGCCGAAATTTGATGACAACATGATTTTCAGCACAAGAAGGAAGCTGTGAAGCACGGTACACAAGTCGAAGCTAC
>JASDQU010103872.1:189245-205245 GCA_032191745.1 Picea mariana | reverse complement strand
TTTCAACAATTCTCCAATCAATCTCTTTCTAGCTTGCTTCTAACCTTTTCCATGAGCCATCTCCTCAATATATAGGAGAAGATAATTTAGTTACTTGGATAGAAAATGATCCCAAGATATCTGGAATGCCAGCACTGGAACAACCATTCGTTAACCAACTCATTCTTCTTGAAGATTCTCTTCTAGAAGGCTCAAGAACTTCATCTTTTTCCTCTTTAATAAGATGTTCGCACCCTGGATTTTGTTACAGTGTGAACTATTCACACCCTATCTTAATGCAGCCTGCGAGAATCAAGCATTCTCGCAGGCAAGTATATAGGCAGCCTGCGAACTTCTTGAAAAATATAGTATCTGGAAGAAGACAAGTGCAACTTTTCTCAGGAAATTATTCTTATTGAAGAGCTTGATTTTCAATCATCATGACATCATCATAACATCATCACAATGACCAAAATTGTGGATAACACTCAATCAAAAAAATTCTAGAACATGTCTTCGACATACTTCAACTGATTTTCGAGTCCTTCATTTTCAATATTTAAGGAGACATTTTAAAGAGAAAGGATTTTCACCTTTTTCATGAGGTTATCAACAAGATCATTTTTATCCCTAAATTAATCCACCAAATATTGGAAAATGGTCTCCCTTGTCTATTCTAGGTAAACATTTTTCCTAGGCTTTTTATCAAACCACTACAGAAGGATGATTTGAAAGATGGAAGCCTCATCTTCCAAAAGGGTATGGGTTGTCTCCAAATCAYTGTTCATGTGTTGATTCTCAATATACAACTATGCAATGACATTTTTCAAGGCAGTGACTTTTGCACAAAGTTGACTACGAGATTCTTCCAAGGAAGTATTCTTCTTCTCAAAAATMTCCTGCAGTTTCTGAAGCATTAGAGATTCATATTCATCCAACATTCCCATCATCAATGGAGGGAAAGATCCAAGCACAAAGAGGGAAAATCAACCACAACAATAGATATGGCTTACTAGTCGACTCACACAAAGTCGGTTCATCAATATATTAAGGTAAGGCTATACACATAAATTTCATAACTCACATATGGTCGTCGAAGTGAAGAAAACACTAATATGCACAAAAAGGAATTGGAAAAAAGCTTATCGTTTTCCAGTCGCACAAGTCAAATATGTTGGCAATAAGAGGAGGGTTTATGTCAAGGTGATCATCCAGGCACATGTTAAAAATTTCATCCATGCATTAGAAACCCAATAAAAATATTCCAATCATGCATGGCCACAATTCCAGTTGTCAAAGTTTGTTGTTCAAGTGATGAGGGTGGAATTCAAAGCAAGATCCAGGGCATCCACCCACATGCAATTCGAGATGAGATCTACACATATGCAAGTTGGTCGAATTTCAAATAGACATTAAGTGTCAAGGTTATCCACGCATGCATGATTCTAATAATCTCATCGGTCGAGTCGAGCTTGGAGAGTAGAGATCATCCAAGTCAAACCAACTTGAGTTGATTAAGAATCCCAAGCTAGTAAGTACACCAATATCAAGTCAGGTCGATCCTTGAACCATATTTTAGTTGATAGCAGGGAGAGGTTGGTCAAATTTCCTTTTGACTTCGATGAGTAAGCAAGTTGAGGATTTTACCAGTTGGGTCCAGTGATCTCACTAGTCTAGGGTTCCATTGGTCAATTTGAATGTTAGGCAAGTGGATGAGACAAACTAAGAGAAGATGGTTGAGTCAAGCTTATTGGTCGATTCGAGTCACATCGACATCTAGTTTGGTTGCGACTTCTATTGGTCGAATACAATATCAAGTCAACGGATTTGCATATTTTGGAAATGGACTCACCCAACAAGAAAAAAATATATTCTCTTTGATCATAAACCCTAGCTAATCAATTTCATTATATGTAAAAGACAAATGTATGCCCAAAATATTTAGAGACGCATCAATTATTCAACATAGATTAAGGAAGCTTCACACTTCTCACGAATCCATATTCAAATCTCAGTCAGTCGAGAGCATAACCTAGAACACACAAAAGAATATTTTTGTGGTTCAGCAACCCATAGTGAGTAATGAGTCTTCACCCATCACAACATTTTTCGCCCACGAACCCGGGTTAAGGGCCTTCTTTCCCCCGCACCTCGTAGGGGTGGTAACTGCCCCTGCGCTCCCCCACATGGAGGAGTGTACATTCTTACAGTGTGTAAAGTTTGCATGTGGTACAAACACAACTAAAAACAAATACATCTGAATCATGAAGATAATCAGGCTCCACAACCAATAATCTCCCACTTGGAGACTAATCTGAACAACTCCATCATTGTTGTATCTACTAGACTATGATCCTTATTGCACCTGAAAAAATTATCATCTTCATATTCATGCTTGAATACCAACTAAAACTGAGCAGGAACTTAGTTCCTCCATGGTTACTCCCTTTGTTAACATTTCTATAGGATTCTGGCTAGTGTGTATCGTTTCCAACTTCAAATGTCCATCTTCTAAGATGGTCATATGAAATGGTACCTGATCTATATATTCTTAGTCTTCGAATGGAAGGTTGAGTTCTTTTCAAGATGAATGGCACTCTCATTTTCATAGCACAAACTTCTATTCTATTTCTTCTCTCCCAATTCCTCCATAAACCTATGTAACCAAATAATTTTTTTACTAGCCTCTGTAGTAGCAACATACTTTGCCTCTGTTGTTGAAAGTGAAACAACCTTTTGCAATTTTTAAATCCAACTTACCTGTGTTCCACCTACATTAAAACCATACCCTGTGGTGCTCCTCCTTCTATCTTTATCATCTGCCATATATGAATCAACATATCCCTGTAGAACAGTGTCTGAACCTTCAAAACATAATGCACGATTAGTACTACCTCTCAAATGCCTAAGAATCAACTTTACTTCCTCCCAATGTTCTTTACCTAGAGTGTTCATAAACCTGCTCACAACTCCTAGTGCATGTGCAATATCTAGTCTTGTGCAAACCAATGCATAGATCAAGCTACCAATTGTTGGTGAATAAGGTACCATGGGCATGTATTATATCTCCTCCTGTTTCTTGTGACACATTTCCTTAGTTAATTTGAAATGGCTAGACAAAGGTGTACTAACTGGTTTTTCATTCTGCATTATAAACCTCTCCAACACCTTCTCTATGTACTCACCCTAAGACAATGTCAATTTGCAATTTTTCATGTCTCTTGTTATTCTCATACCAAGGATTTTCTTTGCAACACCCAAATCCTTCATCGCAAATGAATTATCTAATTTCTTCTTGACAACATTTATATATTTCATATTAGACCCTGCAACAAGCATGTCATCTACATACAATAGCAAGATAATATAGCTTCCATTTTCTATCCTTTTAAAATAAACACAGTGATCAAAATCACATCTACTATAATATTTTTATGTTGTAAACATGTCAAACTTCAAATACCACTGCCTTGGAGCTTGCTTTAGGTCATACAATATATTCTTCAACCTCCATACCAAATTCTCCTTCCCTTTGACCTCATACACCTGTGGTTGTTGCATATAAATATTTTTCTCCAAATCCCCATGGAGAAAAGTTGTTTTTACATCTAATTATTCAAGATGTAAATCTTCTACTTCCACAAGACTTAAAATAGTCCTAATTGAATTCATTTTAACAATAGGAGAAAATATTTCATCAAAATCTATACCTTTCTTTTGTGAAAACACATTTACAACAAGTTTATCCTTGTACTAATTTTTGCCTCCATCTTCTTCCTTCAACTTGTAAACCCATTTATTTTGTAATGATCTTTTTCCTGTAGGAAACTAAACCAAATCCCAATTCTAGTTATTTACCAGGGAAGTCATTTCCTCTTTCATTCCTTTCTCCCACTTATTTTTGGTGTCTACCTACATTGCCTCTTCATAACATACTGGTTCACCAGAATCATTCAATAATAAATAATACAATGAAGGAGAGTATCGTTCAAGGGGTATACTTAACCTGGTATATCTTCTAACAGCACTTGCAAGAGTTTGAGGTACATGTTTCTCCAGTTGTACATTTTGATTTTCTAGTTCCTTTGGAATTTCTTTTTGAGTGATCTCATCAAGAACTATGTATTCTCGTTTTTATTTTTCTTGTATCTTTCCCTGCAATTGATCTTTGTAGATGACATTCTCATTGAATATGACATCTCTACTCCTAATTATTTTTTGATTTTCAAAATCCCATAAGCGATAATCAAAATCATTAACAATGTATCCAATAAAGGTACACTTCTTGGATTTTTCCTCAAGCTTTGTTCTATTTTCTTTATCAATATGGACAAATGCTTCACAACTGAAAGTCTTCAAAAATGAATAGTTTACCTTTTTCCCTATCCATGCCTCCTCTGGAATTACACCATACAAAGATCTTGAAGGTCCTATGTTTATTATGTAAACAAAAGTATCTACAACATCTTCCTAGAACTGTAAGGGAAAACCATCATGAAATATTATGATACTCCTTGCACGCTCCATGATTGTTTTCCTCATCCTTTCTGACACACCATTTTCTTGTGTTCTTCCTCGAACTGTCTTCTCTCTATGAATTCCATGGTATGAACAGTAATCATAAAAGTCCTTGCTGCAATATTCACCTACATTGTCTGATTTGAGACACTTCAACCTTTTTTATGTCTCATTCTCAACCAAATCTTTCCATTTCTTAAGAGTATCAAAAACATCATATTTATGTCGAATGCAATAAACCCAAGTTTTTCTAGTTGCATCGTCAATAAAAGTAACATAATAACAAGGCCCACCAAGAGATGATAATTGAGTTGGTCCCCATACATCTGTATGCACAAGATCTAACCTTTCACTCTTCTTTTCATTTCCAACTCTGAGAAATCTGACTCTCTTATGTTTTCCATAAACACAATGCTCACAAAAATCCAAATCAATTTTTTTAAGATTTGGCAGCAAATTTCTTTTTTGAAGTATTTGCATCACGTTTTCACTCATGTGTCTAATCCTATGATGCCACAATGATAAATCCACTCCTATAGAAGCTAAACAGATAGAAGAGTCAGTATTACCAGTACATAAATACAATGTACCTACGTTCTCTCCTTTTGTGATCACCAGTGATCCTTTGGTGACCTTCTACATCTTATCTATAAATATGGATATACAACCTTCACTTTCCAACTTCTCTATTGAAATTAGATTTTTCCTAAGATATGGAACATGTCTTACCTCTTTCAACAACCATTGGTTTCCATTCCTTTGCTTTATTTTTGCCTTTCCTATTCCAACAATTTTGCATGGTTCATCATCACCCAAATGATCCTGTCCAAAATCACCTTGAACATAATCTGGAAAATGTTTCCTATGGGGTGTGGCATGAAATGAAGCCCCTGAATCTACTACCCAAGACTCAGAACTATTATCTACAGAAAGAATAAAATCATCTTGTAACACATCACCTGTTACATTTTCTTCTTGATTTTTTTCATGTTGTCCATCTCTTTATTTCTTTGGTGCTTTGCAGTCTTTCTTCAGATATCCTTTATTTCCACAATTCCATCACTCTATCTTTCTGATTATATATTTGGATCTGCCCTTCCTATAATTATCGCGGTTCCTTGAGCCCTTTCCTCTATCATTTTTTCTTCCCCTGTTCTCCATGTTTAAAGAATTACCCGATGTCTCACATGTGCTTTTCCGTCACATTTCCTCACTAAGGATAACACCAACAACATCATCAAATTTTAAAGTGTTTCAACCAAATACAGAGTTACTTACAGCCATGACCAAGTCATTCCATCTTTCTGGCAATGGGCACAAGATCAAAAGATCCCTGACCTCATCATCAAAGTCCACTTTTATAGAATTTAGCTTATTAGTAACCATATTAAATTCATTTAAATGATCTACAATAGACCCACCTTCTCACATCTTCATATTAAATAATATATTCATTAGAAATACCTTAATAGACGTCGATGGTTTTTCATATAGTTTATTCAATGCGTCCATAAACTCCTTAGTTGTATTTTCTTTTGAAATATTGAAATCCATCGACGCTTCAAGGCTCAGTCGTATCGTTCCTAGTGTCTTTCTATCAAGAACYTCCCATTMTTCATYCTGCATGGTTGTCGACTTCTTTTCTATTCCACCCATTGGTAGGAATAGATCCTTTTGATATAAATAATCTTCCATCTGYGTCTTCCATAGCTGGTTGTTTTGGTTGTTAAATTTCTCAACCCTAAACTGTCCATATTCCAACAATCTTCCCACTCGAACCATGAACCCTATTTTCTCTACGAGTTACTTTCCAGTAGAAGAGATATTTGAGTATTTGGATGCACAAGTTTAATACATTAGTCATAATAAAAACCACCTCATGGTGGCTCTAGAAAGTAAGCTCATACCATTTGGAGATGATGGAGGCTCTAACTCAGAGATCGGATCGATGTGGAAATTGGGAGATCGAGAAGACATGAGAAAGGAGACGTGGAAGGAATCTGAGAAAAAGAGTTCAAGTTCAAGTGTCAATAACCCTTCATAGTCCCTATTCAATATGGAAGAGAAAGGGGACACAAATCCATACCAAGGTGAGATTGATGCATTAAAACTAAATCATTGGTTGCAACAACTACAAGTTTAGGGCCATGCTTTAACCTAGTGATAAAGCCACATGAAAAAACTTAGCATGGAGGGAGATCTTCTAGTAAATAGGTTGGAGGACTTCAAAACCCTCATCAAGTCCCAATTATACCCTATAAAGTATGGAGAGGACCAATGTATTCAATGTAACTGCTTCAGGTACAGGCAGAGGTAAAGTGTATAGTAGTACACCACTGAGTTCAAAAAGATGGACATCATGTTGGGTACCTCTCCCAAGAACCAAGATGTACTCCTCAAGTATCTGGGTGGTTTATATAGTCATCTATGAAATCAGGTGATTCTCTTCAATCCAAGGATAGTGAATGAGGCGTTTGAAAAAGAATAATACCTAGAAAACATAGGCCAAGAGAAAGGGAAACCAAGTGGTTCGAAGAAAAAAGAGAACTAGGAAGCTTCCAAGGAGGGGAAGAAGAAGTGGAAAGGGAGGGAATATAAGAAGATGATAGCCAATACACATCAGAGTAAATATCCCAACAATTGCAACACTGATGGCCACATAGAGGAAAAATATTGGAAACTACAGCCATAGTTGAACTCGAAGAACCACAAGAAGGATAGAAAGAAAAAGAACCTTCTAACCACATATTCAATAAATTAGGTTGAAAGTATCTCGGATGTGGATAAAAATAATTTGTTCACATATATGCAGAAGGAGGTGAATTTGAGTACCCTTGATCACCAAGAAGAGAAGGATATGACTACGCTCTTCCACATAAGGATTCGGGTCAAGAAGACCAAGAGATATTCTCTATTTGACTCTATTTCATAGGCTTATCTCATAGCAATAGATCTGGTCAACAAGATTTGTTTGGAGGTTCATGGTCATCTTACCCCTATCCATTAGATTGGGTAAATAAGGCTGAAAATATTGTTGGAATAAGAGATTAACCACAGAGGAGAATGGATTTAAGAGGAGAATGGAATAAGAGATATCCTGAGATGATTATATACCAATCAAAAGGATCATCTATAAATGGGTTTCGGTCATAGACAAAAACCAACCAACTCGGGTGAAGGCAGTTTCACCTATCCATAAAACATGGATCGATGATCCTTAAGTGGACATGGTCAAACACCAATTTAGTTTGTCATCTACACAAAGACTTGGTCTACCAACTCAACTGACAAGGTGAGGTTTATGATGGAACCGCATGTTCCAACACCCCCCTATAAAATAATCTTGTAGGAAAACAAATTCCCCTAAATTTGTTTGGATTGAAAAATTTGATCACAAGATAGTACAACAACACTCCTGAGGAAGTATGATCACCATCAACATGGATCAAGGCCAAAAGAGTTGTCATCCATTGAAAACTAGTTGAAAACTCCACTATCGAAACACGATCCCAGTCGATCAGACAACTAGACAACACCAGCCATTCGATGAGTCGACTAGAAACAAACACCCCAATATAATCAATATTTGTTAATACAACAGTCTCCACCAAAATAGACAATATCTATATCCAAACAGTCTTTATATCCAAGTATAATAAGAAAAATAACAATTCCCAACAACACATTTGAACATGGTTCAGTCAATCTCAACAAATCCAAGCACATTAGTTGGGTTTACACATCAACAACTTCAAGTACTCCCGCCCTTAAACACAACTAAGAGATGAAAGCATCAATAATAGATATTCATTGAAAATAATATTTGATAGACAATAGAAATTTTAAACTCATTTGACAAATTTGTAGTCTAAAACACCTCTAGTCGACTGTAAATTCGGGTCGAATATCAGTCAACCAATACCCAGTCGAGTCTCAGTCAAATTCCAAGCCAGTTCAATCCTATGGTCTACCACTACAAATTAATTAGTAATGAAGAGGATCATTGTGCATTCACATAGTTAATGAAACACAGTAGGAACTCTTCAAGCATCTGGTCAGATGCACTCATGACCACTCATCAATCCAACCATAGTCTATCCTAGTAGTCGATATGGGTCCATGTTTTTTTCTTTCACGTCTCTTCTACATAGACATGAAAGAATGAGTGCAATTTCTTCCATTTCTATGGAGAGGGTGATGATAAGGCACAAAATATTGTGCTAGTTGATCAAGAGATATAGGCTGAAAGTATAGTGTACTCTCAGAAGTAGAAAAACCTAGTATATTATTAGTAATGTCATCATCAATAATATTCTCAACTTCTATGATGTTAGGAATAACCATATCATCATTTGTTTCAATAGATTTCTCTGTTGGAAAATCAGTTTGAACTCCTCCTACAACGAACAAAAATTCCTTGTTTGCAACAAGACCAGGTGTAAGAAAGGAGGAAGAAAAACCATCATATTCAATACATGTTCTTGGAGACTTCATCTCAGGCATAATAGGAGCAGCAGTAACTTGTCCATTATTCACAATTCCTCCTCTGGTATATCCCATCTTGTTGAGTAGTCGGGACCTTATACCTGTAGTGTGTTTTTCAAAGCTAGGAGAAACAACACAATCATTAGTTTTAAAGAATATATCAATAACATATGGCTTACAAAAAATAGTAGGGGTGGAGAAGAAATGGGCGAGCTTGGAATCTCAACAACATCAACATTCTTCACACAAACAACTAGACTAGTAAAAATGGTGGAAAAAGAAACATGTGAGTTTGGTAGCTCAATAACAACAATCTTGTTTTCAACAGTTGTCTCAACATTTTGTTTAGAAGTCTGCAAGCTCTGAAGAGTACCATCCTCTTTATTTAATTGTAGCTACATGGAATTGTAATCTTCCTTCAATGCTTTATACTCATCAAACAAATGATTGTTATCTTCTTGAAAACGAGTAGCTTCTTCATGATGCTCATCAACGAAGGCCTGGAAGTGGGCAACCTCACGAGTTAGTTGTGTATTAGTTTCCATTAGCTAGATGAAATGTGTGCTCAATATTGTATGACGAAGGGATTTCACTTCTTCCTCCAAGTATTTAATAAGGTCATACTCTTATTGAAATTGATCTGCAACAGTCTGAAAAATGATAGCAGCAGTGTTCCCCATGGAAGAAACCCTTCTGGTGTCCTCAATCAAAAAATTCTAGAACATGTCTTCGACATACTTCAACTGATTTTTGAGTCCTTCATTTTCAATATTTAAGAAGACATTTTGAAGAGAAAGGATTTTCACCTTTTTCATGAGGTTATCAACAAGATCATTTTTATCACTAAAGTCATCCACCAAATATTGGAAAATGGTCTCCCTTGTCTATTCTAGGTAAACATTTTTCCTAGGCTTTTCATCAAACCACTACAGAAGGATGATTTGAAAGATGGAAGCCTCATCTTCCAAAAGGGTATGGGTTGTCTCGAAATCACTGTTCATGTGTTGATTCTCAATATACAACTGTGCAATGACATTTTTCAAGGCAGTGACTTTTGCACAAAGTTGACTACGAGATTCTTCCAAGCAAGTATTCTTCTTCTCAAAAATCTCCTGTAGTTTTTGAAGCATTAGAGATTCATATTCATCCAACATTCCCATCATCAATGGAGGGAAATATCCAAGCACAAAGAGGGAAAATAAACCACAACAATAGATATGGCTTACTAGTTGACTCACACAAAGTTGGTTCATCAATATATTAAGGTAAGTCTATACACATAAATTTCCAAACTCACATATGGTCGTCGAAGTGAAGAAAACACTAATATGCACAAAAAGGAATTGGACAAAAGCTTATCATTTTCCAGTCGCACACGTAAAATATGTTGGCAATAAGAGGAGGGTTGATGTCAAGGTGATCATCCAGGCACAAGTTAAAAATTTCATCCATGCATTAGAAACCCAACAAAAATATTCCAATCACGCATGGCCACAATTCTAGTTATCAAAGTTTGTTGTTCAAGTGATGAGGGTGGAATTCAAAGCAAGATCCAGGGCATCCACCCACATGCAATTCAAGATGAGATCTACACACATGCAAGTTGGTCGACTTTCAAATAGACATTACGTGTCAAGGTTATCCACGCATGCATGATTCTAATAATCTCATCAGTCGAGTCGAGCTTGGAGAGTAGAGATCGTCCAAGTCAAACAAACTTGAGTTGATTAAGAATCCCAAGCTAGTAAGTACACCAATATCAAGTCAGGTTGATCCTTGAACCGTATTTCAGTTGATAGCAGGGAGAGATTGGTCAAATTTCCTTTTGACTTCGACGAGTAAGCAAGTTGAGGGTTTTACCAGTTGGGTCCAGTGATCTTGCCAGTCTAGGGTTCCATTGGTCAATTCGAATGTTAGGCAAGTGGATGAGACAAACTAAGAGAATATGGTTGAGTCAAGCTTATTGGTCGATTCGAGTCACATCGACATCTAGTTTGGTTGCAACTTCTATTGGTCGAATACAATATCAAGTCAACAGATTTGCATATTTTGGAAATGGACTCACCCAATAAGAAAAAAAAAAAATTATCTTTGATCATAAACCCTAGCTAATCAATTTCATTATATGTAAAAGATATATGTATGCCCAAAATATTTAGAGACGCATCAATTATTCAACATAGATGAAGGAAGCTTCACACTTCTCACAAATCCATATTCAAATCTCAGTCAATCGAGGGCATAACCTAGAACACACAAAATAATATTTTTGTGGTTCAGAAACCCATAGTGACTAATGATTCTTCACCCATCACAACATTTTTCACCCACGAACCCACATCGAGGGCCTTCTTTCCCCTGGGCCTCGCAGGGGTGGTAACCTCCCCTGTGCTCCCCCACATGGAGGAGTGTACATTCTTACAGTGTGTAAAGTTCACATGTGGTACAAACATGATTGAAAACAAATACATCTGAATCATGAAGATAATCAGGCTCCACAACCAATAATCTCCCACTTGGAGACTAATCTCAACAACTCCATCACTGTTGTATCTGCTAGACTATGATCTTTATTGCACCTGAAAAAATTATCATCTTCATATTCATGCTTGAATACCAACTGAAACTGAGCAGGAACTTAGTTCCTCCATGGTTACTCCCTTTGTTAACATTTTTATAGGATTCTGGCTAGTGTGTATCATNTACAGTGTGTAAAGTTCACATGTGGTACAAACATGATTGAAAACAAATACATCTGAATCATGAAGATAATCAGGCTCCACAACCAATAATCTCCCACTTGGAGACTAATCTCAACAACTCCATCACTGTTGTATCTGCTAGACTATGATCTTTATTGCACATGAAAAAATTATCATCTTCATATTCATGCTTGAATACCAACTGAAACTGAGCAGGAACTTAGTTCCTCCATGGTTACTCCCTTTGTTAACATTTTTATAGGATTCTGGCTAGTGTGTATCATTTCCAATTTCAAATTTCCATATTCTAAGATGGTCATATGAAATGGTACCTAAGCTATAAATTCTTAGTCTTCGAATGGAAGGTTGAGTTCTTTTTAAGATGAATGGCACTCTCATTTTCACAGCACAAACTTCTATTCTATTTCTTCTCTCCCAATTCCTCCATAAACCTATGTAACCAAATAATTTCTTTACTATCCTCTGTAGTAGCAACATACTTTGTCTCTGTTGTTGAAAGTGAAACAACCTTTTGTAGTTTTGAAATCAAACTTACCTGTGTTCCACCTACATTAAAACCATACCCTGTGGTGCTCCTCCTACTATCTTTATCATCTGCCATATATGAATCAACATATCCCTGTAGAATAGTGTCTAAACCTTCAAAACATAATGCACGATTAGCAGTACCTCTCAAATACCTGAGAATCCACTTTACTTCCTCCCAATGTCCTTTATCTGGATTGTTCATGTACCTGCTCACAACTCCTAGTGCATGTGCAATATCTGGTCTTGTGCAAACCAACGCATACATCAAGCTACCAACTGTTGGTGAATAAGGTACCATGGACATGTATTATATCTCCTCCTGTTTCTTGTGACACATTTCCTTAGTTAATTTGAAATGGCTAGACAAAGGTGTACTAACTAGTTTTTCATTCTGCATTCTAAACCTCTCCAACACCTTCTCTATGTACTCACCCTGAGACAATGTCAATTTGCAATTTTTCATGTCTCTTGTTATTCTCGTACCAAGGATTTTCTTTGCCTCACCCAAATCCTTCATAGCAAATGAATTATCTAATTTCTTCTTGGAAACATTTATATATTTCATATTAGACCCTGCAACAAGCATGTCATCTAAATACAATAGCAAGATAATATAACTTCCATTTTCTATCCTTTTAAAATAAACACAGTGATCAGAATCACATCTACTATAATCTTTTTATGTTGTAAACATGTCAAACTTCAAATACCACTGCCTTGGAGCTTGCTTTAGGTCATACAATATATTCTTCAACCTCCATACCAAATTCTCCTTCCCTTTGACCTCATACACCTATGGTTGTTGCATATAAATATTTTCCTCCAAATCCCCATGGAGAAAAGTTGTTTTTACATCTAATTATTCAAGATGTAAATCTTCTACTGCCACAAAACTTAAAATAGTCCTAATTGAATTCATTTTAACAACAGGAGAAAATATTTCATCAAAATCTATTCCTTTCTTTTGTGAAAACACATTTACAACAAGTTTATCCTTGTACTAATTTTTGCCTCCATGTTCTTCCTTCAACTTGTAAACCCATTTATTCTGTAATGATCTTTTTCCTGTAGGAAACTAAACCAAATCCCAAGTCTAGTTATTTACTAGGGAATTCATTTCCTCTTTCATTCCTTGCGCCCACTTATTTTTGGTGTCTACCTACATTGCCTCTTCATAACATTCTTGTTCAGCAGAATCATTCAATAATAAATAATACAATGAAGGAGAGTATCGTTCAGGGGGTCTACTTAACCTGGTATATCTTCTAACAGCACTTGCAAGAGTTTGAGGTACATGTTTCTCCAGATGTACATTTTGATTTTCTAGTTCCTTTGGAATTTCTTTTTGAGTGATCTCATCAAGCACTGTGTATTCTGGTTTTTATTTTTCTTGTATCTTTCCCTGCAACTGATCTTTGCACATGACATTCTCATTGAATATGACATCTCTACTCCTAATTATTTTTTGATTTTCAAAATCCCATAAGAGATAACCAAAATCATTAACAATGTATCCAATAAAGGTACACTTCTTGGATTTTTCCTCAAGCTTTGTTCTATTTTCTTTATCAATATGGACATCTTTATCAATATGGACAAATGCTTCACAACTGAAAGTCTTCAAAAATGAATAGTTTACCTTTTTCCCTCTCCATGCCTCCTCTGGAATTCCACCATACAAAGATCTTGAAGGTCCTATGTTTATTATGTAAACAAAAGTATCTTCGAAATTTTTCTAGAACTGTAAGGGAAAACCATCATGAAATATCATGATACTCCTTGCACGCTCCATGATTGTTTTCTTCATCCTTTCTGACACACCATTTTCTTGTGTTGTTCCTCGAACTGTCTTCTCTCTACGAATCTCATGGTATGAACAGTAATCATAAAAGTCCTTGCTGCAATATTCACCTACATTGTCTTATCTGAGACATTTCAACCTTTTTTATGTCTCATTCTCAACCAAATCTTTCCATTTCTTAAAAGTATCAAAAACATCATATTTATGTCGAATGCAATAAACCCAAGTTTTTCTAGTTGCATCATCAATAAAAGTAACATAATAATGAGACCAACCAAGAGATGATACTTGAGTTGGTCCCCATACATTTGTATGCACAAGCTCTAACTTTTCACTCTTCTTTTCGTTTCCAACTCTGAGAAATCTGAATCTCTTATGTTTTCCATAAACACAATGCTCACAAAAATCCAAATCAATTTGTTTAAGATTTGGCAACAAATTTCTATTTTGAAGTATTTGCATCATGTTTTCACTCATGTGTCTAATCCTATGATGCCACAATGATAAATCCACTCCTATAGAAGCTAAACAGATAGAAGAGTCAGTATTACCAGTACATAAATACAATGTACCTACCTTCTGTCCTTTTGTTATCACCAGTGATCCTTTGGTGACATTCCACATATTATCTTAAAATATGGATATACAACCTTCACTTTCCAACTTTTCTGTTGAAATTAGATTTTTCCTTAGATATGGAACATGTCTTACCTCTTTCAACAACCATTGGTTTCCATTCCTTTGCTTTATTTTTACCTTTCCTGTTCCAACAATTTTGCATGGTTCATCATCACCCAAATGATCCTGTCCAAAATTACCTTGAAAATAATCTAGAAAATGTTTCATATGGGGTGTGGCATGAAATGAAGCCCCTGAATCTACTACCCAAGACTCATAACTATTATCTACAGAAAGAATAAAAGCATCTTGTAACACATCACCTGTTACATTTTCTTCCTGATTTTTTTCATGTTGTCCATCTCTTTATTTCTTTGGAGCTTTGCAGTCTTTCTTTAGATGTCCTTTCTTCCCACAATTCCAGCACTCTATCTTTCTGATTATATATTTGGATCTTCCCTTCCTATAATTCTCGCAGTTCCCTTAGCCCTTTCCTCTATCATTTTTTCTTCCCCTATTCTCCATGTTTAAAGAATTACCCGATGTCTCACATGTGTTTTTCCGTAACATTTCCTCACTAAGGATAACACCAACAAGATCATCAAATTTTAAAGTGTTTCAACCAAATACAGAGTTACTTACAGCCATGACAAAGTCATTCCATCTTTCTGGCAATGGGCACAAGATCAAAAGATCCCTGACCTCATCATCAAAGTCCACTTTTATAGAATTTAGTTGATTAGTAACCATATTAAATTCATTTAAATGATCTAAAATAGACCCACCTTCTCACATCTTCAGATTAAATAATATCTTCATTAGAAATACCTTAACAGACTTCGAGGGTTTTTCATATAGTTTAGTCAATGCGTCCATAAACTCCTTAGTTGTATTTTCTTTTGAAATATTGAAATCCATCGACGCTTCAAGGCTCAGTCGTATCATTCCTAGTGCCTTTCTATCAAGAGCCTTCCATTCTTCGTCCTACATGGTCATCGGCTTATTTTCTATTCCACCCATTGGTAGGAATAGATCCTTTTGATATAAATAATCTTCCATCTGTGTCTTCCATAACTGGTTGTTTTGGTTGTTAAATTTCTCAACCCTAAACTATTGATTGGACTGCAAGATTTATGAAGGTATTTTGACATGAAGGACAATGCACATGAAGATACAACACCCATGGATGGATAGTATACATCATGTTGTTTCCAGTGGTATGTGGAACGTCACGTGGATCCTCATGGTTGAGGAGAAATGAATTTTTGAAGATGACAAAGTGAATTGACGAAGGAAGTACATGTAGGCCCTGAAGATAATTAAAGAAAAGAATTACAAAATAAGAAAG
>JASDQU010103872.1:178545-189225 GCA_032191745.1 Picea mariana | reverse complement strand
ATGAAGGTATTTTGACATGAAGGACAATGCACATGAAGATACAACACCCATGGATGGATAGTATACATCATGTTGTTTCCAGTGGTATGTGGAACGTCACGTGGATCCTCATGGTTGAGGAGAAATGAATTTTTGAAGATGACAAAGTGAATTGATGAAGGAATTACATGTAGGCCCTGAAGATAATTAAAGAAAAGAATTACAAAATAAGAAAGTGTCAGGTCGGCCCTAATGTTAAAAGGAAGTGACATAAATGGTATAAATAAATATCATTATACATTCATTTGATACATAAGTCAAATTTCAGAGGAAATCAAAAGTAAAGAAGCTCGGATTTCAAGGGAGGATGAAGTCTTTTGGTGATGTGTTCTAAGGTATGTTATTTTCAGGTCATCTTACCATTTTCACTATAACTTTTTTTCTACAATGATTCAGATGGTGAAATTTATATAGTATTGAGAAGACATATCAAGGTACCTGTGATGAAATTTTCAGCTCTTGATTTGCTACAATTATGGAGATACACTCTATGGAAGATAGGGTTTTTGACCAATCCTGAAGCTAGTCAATAAACAGGTGTTCCGGGTAAAACAATCATAACGTCTTCATAGAGAATCCAAATGAAGTTGTACAAATTGAATTTGAAATAGTACGGATAGTAGTTTCTTGTGTGTGATTTTCAGAATCTGATGTTAAATATTGAGCACGGGGAATTCTTTACAAGTTTGGTCTCCTGAATAAACCAGAATTGAACAAGGTCTACCATTCTCTCTATAACTTCTTTTTGGGGAGGATTCAAGGAGTGAAACTTGGAGAAGTTTCAGAGAATAAATTGAGTAATATTATATACAGGATTAGAGTATTCCAAGAATTGAGAATTGAAGAAATTGAAGAAGTCTCAGGAAGCATTATCAGTTTCTATGTGATGGTTAGTTGATGGTGATGATTTAATGTGAAGTTTTATTATCTCTCATATATTCTTGGGTGGAAGGAAGGGGCAAGTATGGAGAGTTCAACTCTCTCTTGATATTGGAGGATTGTATCTTCCTCTTGGAGGTTTATCCCTCCCTTTACATTTGTGTTGCACCTCTTTTGTCACCTAAATGAGAAAAACAGAGGTGCTTACAAGCTTAGTTGGGTTAGCTAAGCAAGACAACAGTAAAGGAAAGGGTTAAAAGAATAAACATAAAAGACTAAGCTAAGAATTAAACTAGGAAGGGAAAAAACAACTAAACTATTATGCATAAGGACATAAGAACAAGAAACAAACAAGACTCATGTCACCAATGGAAAGGATTGTATTAGTGAAAAGAAAACACCAAAGAGAAAGGGGACTTTGGGTCCCTTCTTCCTCCAAGTGAGGGCTCTTGGACCCCCAAGATTGAGCTCTTCTTACAACTTTAAAACTTGAAAGAAATGGTGAAAGAATCCCAAGCTAACCCACTCAAAAGGTGATGTGGATTGCCCAAATGGAATGGTGCTAGTATGCTCTTGATGAGAAAAGAGGTTTCCCCAAGAGAATAGCAGCAGCACAACCTTGCAAATGAATTCCTTGAAGATGTAGTGCACCCATGGCTTTGTTTTATAGCACCACTTTAAGGTATTGTGCAACTAGCTTTTAGTGTGAAAAGGGGTTGTTTAGGGCACATTTAGGTCTTTGACCAACCACCCAACCGAGATTTGGATGTCAAATCGACTTGGAAGTTGAACCAAAAGTGGGTGGGAGGTCGAAAAACATCATAAATGTGTCGTTCTTAGGTGTGCATGGCTTTTAGCATCCACAGTCTTGCATCATGCGCATGTGTGCTTTTCCTGCATTTCTTGATGGCGCATGTGTGCGTGCCCTGTATAATCGTAGCGCATCCTAATTTTATAACTAGTTGGATAGTTTTGGACCTTTTGGAAATGCTTTTTTTGTAATTTTGGTCCATGGGTGAACTAATAGTTGTTTGAAGATGCTGGATTCCTGTAACCATTTGTGGACGAAATTTCAGTGATAACAAATGCCCCCTGATGGATGAGGTTAGGAGCATACGAATAGCCGAAATCCATCAATGTTTCTTCTACTGAGAATACCATTGTAAGAAAGAGCGATAGTGAGAGTATCAAGAGTGACCCATTGGAGGGAGAAGGGAACCTGTAGGACCCAACCTTTTTCAATGTGTGGAAAAAGAATTGTGTACAAACAAGGCGGGCATGTCCCATGCTTGTGTCATGTAACTCAAAAAAGGGTGTTGTACAGTAACTGAAACTGTGTGTTGATGTAGACAACTGCAGTGCCCTCGGGGGAGGTTTTGATAAAGGCAGAGGACAATTTTGATGAGGAACAATACTCTGAACAGTAGGCAATGATACCTGTAAGAAGTATCACGGATTCTATGGGCATTGATAGCCCAAAAAATTTCAGAGGTCTTCAGAAAATATAAAAACAACTGCAATAGTCGCAAAGTAAGACCCACCATAACATGAGAAAGTGTTGAATTCAAATGTTATAGGGGTCAATGACAGCAGAGAGCAATGATGGTTCTCCCTGTGTCATCCGAGGCTCCTCATTGTAAATGTAATGAGATTCAATATATTGTCACCCTTCTGGAAACTGTGTTGATGTCGACAAAAAGGGAGACACAACTCCAAGAAGCAAAGGGCTTCGTGAAATCCACTAGGTGAGGTCAGGAACTGAGGAGGTACATGGATGAATTCAAGATGCGTGGAGTCTCAATACTACCCTTGGTTGGGAATATATGCGAAGTATAAGTGGCCGCAACCGTTCAACTAGGTCGAGTGTCAGGGGGACAACAAGACATGGGATAAGTTGTGCTAGAGGCGGGACAAAGTGAACAAACTCAGAGAGTAGAGGTAGGTGGCCTGTGGGATACTCAGAGTTTATGGATGATGTCAAAAGGAGTAGGTGATAAGGAATTCCCCAACCAAGGGTGACATGGGTTGCGTTTTCCAAGAAGGTCGCCAAAGGTGACGACAAAAAGCTATGTAAAATGCTGGAAACAATGGCTTAATTACAAAAAGAATTAAAAAATCAATGGGGATAATAATGTGGACACAGAAATGGGTGCCCCAATGTAAGATGGATTGGCTTGAGGATGGTGCAAGTTGGTTAAAAATCAAGTGGAGGGTTGGGGCCCCATAGGCGGGTTTCTGTAGTAGGGAAATGTATGGAGGGAAATCTGAAGATGGGAAAACCGGCTGTGGATGAAATGGATGGTAAATGGTGTTGCGGGAGTGCAGTCAAAATAAAACCATGAGGAAGTGCCCTGGGAGTCCGTTGGGTAGGCTAGAAAAATGAGGAGAAGGAGTATGTGGCTGATTTGTGACATGATGTAAGACTATCGAGACTCCCATCTCTAAAGGTTGAAAACAACATGAGTGTCAAAGTGCCAAGGGGGGCTATGAAGGGGAAAACTCATGTGGGGGAGAGTGTTGTCGGGTGACAGTACCCAAAATGCAATGGAGGTGACAGTACTGCAGAGCCGGCTATAGGGACCCTAAAGGAAAATTTCAGAGGGTGTGACTGGAGATGCAATTGAGATTCAGAGGGAATGATTACATGCTGGTGTTGATTATATACCTGAAGGGGTCACACTAGTGTGTGATGACCAAGTACCTGCACACATGACAACCAAATACCTGACGTGAACAATATCTGAAGATAATCGAACATATAACAGTTTATTTGATAATTCTAAACATGAGCATGCGTACCTTAACGGGGTATGGAAAAATGGCTCCCCGGGGGCTAAGTATGAAAAATGGCCCGGGGACTGTCTTGATGTAGATGACGGGGTGTTGAAACCATGACATTTCGCCTGGGGCTTGATGCTATACTCCAAGATGGTGGGACAGCTCACCAGGTGTCGAGCGGTCGAATCAGGGGGATTTGCTTTTGGATCTGTCCTGGTGGCTTGGTTTCTAGAGAGGGTGTCGATGTTGTGCTCGAGAGTTTTGTTAGGCCTGTCGGGAGCGTGAGAGCCATGACTGTAGTGGTGGTCAATGATTTTGGTTCGTCATGGGGGTGGGGAGGGTGGCCACTACTTCACAGCCAAGGCTACAAAAGTGTGGCATCATATGCCACAGATCATATTGCAGTTTCCATATAGTGGGATAGATTTCTTGATGACCCTGAGATGATATTACCCCCAGGAGAGGTATTCGATCGTCGAGGTATGATGTTTTGGTTGCTGGTTTTGTTGATTTGTTTTTAGATAATATAGCATATGGTTGATATTTGTAGGGATTTTGATGCTATCATGTGTTTTTTTATGTAGATGTGGGACCGTGTGGACGAGAGGTTGAGCTGATCAGAGCACCATCCTGCCAGGGGCCTGTGAGACCATCACGGGGAGAGTTGCGAGAAGGGGAGAGGCGAAGTCGAGAGGATTTTGGGGTGAGGCCTGGTGATGATGATAGAGCGGCCCGGAGAGGTCATTATGATGACCCTTGGGCAGGGCCGTCACATGCTCCTTCAGTCGAGGCCGAGGGAGAGTTTGATGATTTTCACTGCCGACTAGAGGCGATTCTACAGGGAGTGCCCGAGAGGATGTGGGTGCGGATCCAGGATGAGGGGATCCTGGAGTAGTGTATTGGGCTGCCAGCAGAGTCGCAAATCTTGATCCGCAGAGCAGTTGTAGCCGGATCTGCGATGACTGGACAGTTGCTTCCGGGACCTGAGGGACCTGGAGCTGGTGGAATACCTCTGCCAAAGGGAGGACCTAGTGTTGGAGCACTAGACGTTCCCTGAGGGCTACTAGATATGTAGTTGTGTATTTGATATAGGCTGGTGAGCCCATTTTGTATAGTTGTGACATCTAATTTTGTATTTGGTAGGTATTAGGTGATTCACCTGCCTATGGGTGATGTACTATTTTGTAAACACTTTATGACATGTGGACCGATATATATATATATATATATATATATATATATATATATATATATATATATATATATATATATATATATATATGGATATACATTTTTGGATCTTTGTGTACATGTGTGATGTGTTTGTTATTGATGATTTTTTTTGATGTAGTGGATGATGTCTAGTCTATATACTGTGATAGAATTCTGATGGTTTATGTGTATGTGAAGATGTCTTGATGTGATATATGCCAATCTAGTATAATGTTAGCCATGTTATCTGCTATTTGATTGAATTGTCTTGGGATATGTGTAAATGTAATTGAATCAAAATGTCAAGATAAACGTCTAACCTACAGGTATTTGTGGAAGAGGCAAGGATCACGGACACAGTATACATTGTTGAGCTGGAGGACCACAAGTTGAGAATCTAATAAGATGTTAAGGTGACGAATATGGTGATGATTGGCCTCAATGAGGAGACCAATGACGGCAGTGTACTCTTCTTGATTGTTGGTGGTTGAGCCTAAACATATGTCACTGGTGTGAAGCAGGTCATGTGAAGGCGAATAGAGGGCCCAAGTAGCTGAAGCGAGATTCTGTGTCCAGCGACTAGCTCCATTGGCGTAACCAATGTGGTAGGCCGATGGAGGTGGCATCTGTCAATAACATGAGTGATAGATTAGATGGGAGGTATGGATAAAAGAAGACTAAAAACTCTACAAAAGACATACAAAAAAGAAAAAGCCTAGTGTAGTATAGCTATGCTTAGGCATAAAACTTCTTTAAGTACAACTCGTTGATGGGTTCCTTGAGAGGATGGCCTTCGGGGGAGGCTAGGATGTATGCACCTTTAGTGAGGCAATGTTGGATGATGTACGGTCCATGCCATAGGGACTTGAATTTTCCATGGCCAAGGGTATCGTGAATGATATCGTAAGCGAGGATGAGGTCTCCTTCATTAAATGAGCGAAGGTTGACATGGCGATCAAAGGTGGCCTTTGATCATTTTTTGGCTGCTTCATTGTTCTGTAATGAAGATCGACGATCTTCATCCAGGGATTCTAAGTTCAGCAAACACTTCTCTATTGGGGCAGTGTCTAGTAATAGCTCACTAGTGGTGCGTAAGGTGGAAATTTTGCACTAGATGGGAAGAGTGGCCTCAACCCCATGGACTAGATGAAAAGGTGTGAAACCAGTGGCAGTTTTGACTACTGTGCGATAAGCCCAAAGCACGAAAAATTACATATGATGCCAATTGGTTTTATGTTTGTTAACCATGCATTGCAACATGGTTTTTAAGACCTTGTTAACTTCTTATACCTGTCTTTTGGACTGAGGGTAGTATGGTGAGGCAAACTCGTGGGAGAATCCTAATCGGGATGAGATTTCCATGAAAATCTCATTCTCAAAATTTTTCCCATGATCAGAGACTAGTTGGAGTGGTACTCCAAAGTGGGATATGACATGGTTACAGAAAAAATGTGTTGTTGTGTCAGTGGTGTTGTTGAAGGTAGGCATGGCTTCAGCCCACTTGGTAAAGTAATCAACTGCAACGACTATGTATTTGTGTTCGTTGCTGGATGTAGGGCTGCAATTCATGAAGTCGATGCCCCATTTACAAAAGGGACCAGTGGTGATGACTGGGTGTAGAAGAGTAGGTGTTGTGAGTGATTTGTTGGTGTAAAGCTAGCATTTATCACATCATTTCATGGCATGGATGTAGTTGTGAAATAATGTAGGCCAAAAGTAACCTACGCAGATGATTTTCTAAGCGGTGGACAGACCTAAGAGATGGCCTCTGCAAGCGTTGTTGTGGCAGTCGTTTAAAACTTTGTCGGCCTCATCAATAGTTAAGCATCGATGGAGTATGGTGTCGACTCCTTGTCGATATAAGATGTCCCCGACGAGGAGGTAGCGAGGTGCCTGGTGACGAATACGTCGATGATCATCTCTAGAGAGGTGGTTTCAGAATTTTTGTGTTCGGAGATAGACAAGAAGATCACCATACCAAGGGTCATCTAAGGGGATAAAAAAAAGATGTTCATCAGGGAGGTTGGTATTGACCGGTGGACTGGTGGTGTCGAAGGGAAAAATTGTGATAAGCTCGGTGAGGATGAGAGCTTTCTTGCTCTTGGGTGTTGAAAATTTGAGATCATATTCCTGAAGGATAACGATCCATTGAGCAAATTTACCATTAATTTGTTGACGATTGAGCAAGTACTGCATGGGGTTGGAATCTACGATGACTTTGGTAGTTCGAAGCATAATGTAATGGCACAATTTTTGGACTGCGAGGACAACTGCGAGGGCTAGATTTTCTTTGTGATTGTACTTCAAGGGTGTTCCTGAAAGGTTTTTACTAATGTAGTAAATCACATGCTCACGGGCCTCATCCCCTATTTGGACGAGCACTCCTGCTACTAAAACGGCTGAGGCTAATATGTAGAGGAGATAATCATGGTTATAGTCAGGTGGACTAATCAACGGGGCATTGGAGAGAGCCGCTTTGAGATCGTCAAAAGCGGTTTGGGCATGTTTATCCCATTGAAATGGGATGTCATGACAAAGTAAGTGAAGGAAGCCATGTGCACGAGTAGTGTAATCTGGGACAAAGAGTTGTAAAACGTTGGCTTTGCCATGAAGGCTCTGTAGTTGGCGTAAATTCCGTGGGGGTGGAATTTATGTGATGGCTTGGACTTTGAGGGGGTCCATAGTAATGCCACATTGGGAAACTATGAACCCAAGAAGACGCCCAGCAGTGACGTAGAATACGCACTTGAGGGGGTTCAACCGGATATTGTACTGACGACACCTATGGAAGATGATTCGTAGATCATCGAGATGTTGAGTGTGTTTCTTAGATCAAGCAGTGAGGTCATCTAAGTATGCGAGGATGATATGAGCCAGATCGTGAAAAACGTATGTCATGGCCCGTTGGAAAATGGCATCGGCATTCTTGAGGCCGAATGGCATGACACGATACGCAAAGGTTCCCCAAGGGCTCGTGAATGTGGTTTTGTACTGATCGGCAGGGTGAATTTGGATTTGGTTGTAACCAGAGAAATTGTCCATGAAGGACAAAGCCTCGTGACCTCCGCAATCATTGATTATTTGGTCGATGAAGGGTGTTGGAAAGTTGTCTTTGGGACAGGCATGATTGAGGTCACGGAAGTCCGTACAGACATGGATAGTGCCCTATTTTTTGTTAACATGGATAGGGTTGGAGACCCATGACGTATAGGCTATGGGGTAAATGAACCCTACAGCACGTAGTTTGTCAATATCAGCTTTGATGGACATTGCTTTGGATGGGTGTAGTGGTCGTTGTTTTTGGCAGACAGGTTTGATATCAAGCCAGGTGTCTATGCGATGTTCAAAAATAGAGGGATCAAGGCCAAGCATCTCTATGTATGACCAGGCAAAAATGTCCCGGTATTCCTGGAAGAGGGTTGTAGTGTCCCCAAGACCAAGCCCTTTGTAAATCTGGTTTATGAAATGAATTGTAAATATGTGTTGTAGGCTAGTGAGCCAAGTTTGTATAAGCCTGTGGGCTTATGTGATTGTTAGTCCAGAGAGCCTAAGGGTTGTAGGCCAAGGGCTTGATTTTGTATCTGTATGTATGCAGCACATTAATAAAATATAAACACCGCCATGTGCAGACCAACCACGATGAATGAGTGATGGGGGATTGAGCGTCCACAGAGTGGGCAAGGAATTAGGGGTTGGAAGGTGGGAAGAGGGGCTAAGTGTTGAGCCTAGGGGCTTAAGTCCTTGGGAATAGAATTTTATTATTATTCCAAAAAGCCACATGAATTATGTGAATGTGATGTTTTATCCTAATTTCTTGGGGAAGGATGAGGGACTGCCAAATGGGAAGGAATGCATGTTGAATGGAACGCATGCAGTTCCATAGGTGACAAGTGTCAACCCTGGTGCATGCGAATAAAATGGAGAAGATGAGCCATGAGAGGGGTTCATCGCCCATTTCACCCGACTTCATGAGCGTGTACGGAGCTCTGAGAAGTATGATCGACCTGAGCTCTACAAAGAACCCTCATGATTCCCTGTGAGCAGAAAAGCCTGTGTTTGGCTCTGAAAAACCATGTATATCCTCTGTTCTGAAAGTCAAGAAGCCTGTGTTTGTTTCTGAAAAGTCCAGTTTCACCCTCTCCATTCTGAGCCGTGGAACCTATGTCATTCCCTACGTGGATTTTTTGCCACGCGTCCCCAAGAACCAACACTGTGAGACCTTGCGCCATTGCTAAGCCTGCTTGGGAAGACCGTGTTTGTTTTTTCGGTTCGCAGTTGTGGCCACGCAGAGCTGAATTGCACATGGCTTGCTGGCCAGTGCAAGTTGTGATTGAGATTGTGTATGACCTCTCTCCATGTGAGGGAGGTTATTGTTGTTGGAAGAGGCAGGTTGTCAGGCCTGTGAGCAATTCTCCCCAGGTGAGAGAGTTTGTTGGTAAGTGGTTTCTTCCAGAGAGTGTCCAACACCAGCTTCAGGCTCTGAGACTTCCCGATCTGGCCTATTTCCGAGACCCAGAGAGGGAGGTTAGCACCGATGGACTGTTCTTGTGAAGGTGTATACTCCTAGGCAGAACAGGCATGTGGGGAATGAGAGTCTGGTAGTAATGGGCGTAAGATGGCATCTTGGGAAGAATCCTTCCGGTTTTTCTGTGTTGTTTTCCCTGTAACCTCAGCCTAGCCTAGGATTCCTTGCCTTGGGGTGGAGCTTAGTCCTAGCTCGGGGGTGACCCACTGCTGAGCTGATGAGCAGTGTGGTCTAAGGCTGGGAGGTTCGTGGAAGACCTGCACGTGGTTGGTGGAATCTACCACTATTTCAAATATTAGTATCAGATGATGTTTATTCATGTATTCTGCTGTGTATATCAATTTAATGTTAATGCTATTGATTGTTGATTATAGTAGTAAATCTTATGTTTACTCTGAGTTTAATTGTATTTCTTGATTAAATGCATGTTATTACTATAATGTCAGTATGAGATATGTAAAAAGTGGTGTTATAGTTTTTCTTAAGAGCGATTAAGCCTTGGTAACAGAAAAAGGTGCGTTACAAATTGGTATCAGAGACAAAGTTTCGACACTGAGCCTAGATGGGCCAGTTGAGTGGTCTTTAGACCGAGGGTGTGAGGAGAAATTGTGTCTGGAGGACCAATTTCGGACCCTGGTAAGCTCAGGAGGTATAGCGGTGTGCAAAACCACAGCCGGTGTGGTCAATGGCCACAGGGAGAGAGGACTCCACACCAATAGTGTTGGAGCCTTAGGATCTGTTTGGGAGGGAAGGTGAACCCTCATGACCGTCGGATCTGTAAAATGTGCGCAGGGATTAAAATCCCTTTCGAATTGCACAGGAGCATGGGAATCACGATACGCGAAATCCCGAAATGATCTACACCGTAGACTGTAGGAAGGGAGTTGACCGTTCGATTCAGCAGAGGAGTAAATCGTATTTTTGGGGATTTCGGCAGATGGAAGTTTGAGATGTGGGGTGCACGAACTCCCAATGCCCAAAAACCCAAAATGCCGAAAAGATCTGCGTCGTAGATCTAAGAGGAGACCAAACCGTTGGGTTTTTTTGCTTGGAATGGATGTGAGTGCATGGATGTGTACCACGTGCCAGAGAATTGAAAAGACAGGCGAGAAAGGTGGGACCCAATGACATCACTGATGGTGACGTGGACCCTCTGAAACATACCATGCGCCACGATGGTTAAGGGCAATAGTTGTGTTGTGGCCCCGAAGAGTAAAGTGAACCGAAATTTCAGATTTCGGGGATTG
>JASDQU010103872.1:111948-129816 GCA_032191745.1 Picea mariana | reverse complement strand
TCAAAACCATACTGAGCTAAATACCTATCCTAATACATAGCCACTTAAGTGTGTTCCTCTATTCATAGGTGTGTAACACATATCTGTAGTGAGTTTAACAATGTGTTATTGATCTGTAATTGTCACAAAGAACTAGTTAAGGATACAAAGTCTTCTATAGCATAAATATAAAAATGCACAGTAATCTCATAACACACACAATGATGTCAATAGTATATAACTTAGCATACAAACAATTGTTGATATAATATCCCAAGTATGATAGAATTTTGACAGAAATCCTACTTCCTCTTCTCATGGATTTTGCTATACAAATGGGCGATGCTTAACGTTTTTTTGGCTCAGGAAAATCTCCCCAGACCAAAGATATGGCACGTCCTCATGCCATGAATTAGAAATAGGTATTTATTGTTTTGAGAGGGGGGTTATATTAGCTCCTCTTTTATCCACTCTGTGGAGTATCCCTTAGCTCCAAATATGTTATGAAATTCAGGTTTGAAAACCCTGTTATAGTTTGCTCTTGGCAACTGGTGGTGTTTAAACCAGTGGTTTCCAACTCTTGGGATATTTTTGGTTGAGGCAATTGATTCCTCAGAGGCCACGAACACAGTGAATAGGAGCAGAGGCAGGATAAGAGTGTTCCATTATTATTTGTTTTTCCATCATGCTCACACAATCCATACCTCTATCTTGCATTTTATAAGGCATGTAATCATAACTCTGTAATGAATAGTCTGTAATGACAATAAGCCAATTAAGTGGTATGTTAAGGAGATGTACAATAGTTTATAACACACATGGAATTATCATTTCAAAAATAAAATGACTGGTGATGTAATAGCCTATATCATGAAAATAATACACATAAAGTTTTACAAATATTTACTTCTTCTAGGAAATGTTATCATTTGTCAACTCATGAACCCCTACTCCACACCTAAGTATTGTGACACCTCACAATAAAAAATATAGGAAACCAATCAGTTCTCCCAATAGCTGAAGATTTACAGCATGTCAAGTGTAGAAATAAAATTTCATAGATTGGTCCAACGAGACAGTTAGGATATGGCCCCACCTATAGGATAAGATATCATATATATAGATAAGAAGAGGGAGGCAAGAGAGTTTCAAGATAGTATTAGAGTTATTTCCCAATGGAAAGTATATGAGATTCATTAACCTTAGCTTAACCACACATACTTCATGTCAGCTTTGTCTGCAAGTAATGTCGTACATCAGGACAAGTTTAAATTTATTATATATTTTTTGTCAGATTACCATCCTCTCTAGGTAGAATGCCCCACTGTCAGCAACTTGTTCAGTACTCTAGCAGGTTTACCTAGTCATACCACAGGCCAATACCCGCTACCAGCAGACCTGTTCAATATCCCGATGGGTTAGCCTCTTAAACCCTCAGAGACTGACCCTCCATCTTTTAAGATTTTAGTATAAGATTGATTTATACAAGAAGATGGGGGAACAACTCTGAAAACAATTTTTTCTTTCTTTTTTTTCAATTGGGATGGTATTCATGTTAGAGGATGACTTTCCGTTATATTACTTAGTGATTGTCTCGATGTAAGGGGTACTTAAGTGGACGTGGCCTATCTAAAGATATGATATAATCAAGCTATTTAGTGTGTAGTGGATGGTACCATTGAGAAAGAAGAAAAAGGTATCTCTAGGATCAACTTACTTTCTTCCTTTGTAATTGTTGTGATGTTTCCATGACTAACCACTAATTAGACTTCCTTGTTACTCTTTGATAAGGACACTTGACTCACTTACTCAGGTTTCTTAGGAAAACTGTACGAGAGACCTCTAAGCTTGATGGCTATGGTATCACTTCCTTATATAGTGGTGAAGATTTTCAAGAGAAACTTCTTTTTAAAATGCCTTAAGAACAAGAAGATAAAAATCTTTGCAAAAGCATGGCTAACTACAACAAGTCATTATTCATTTGATGCTTAGAACACAACAAGGTCCAAGTGTAACAATGTTTTTGAAGAAAATCCTTATTTTTATATTTCCTTGGAATTGTCTACCCTTGGTGATATAAAGACCTACAGAGATCTCTAAAACTGTTTGCAAAAACCACACTCTAAAACTAAGGAGATCAATGAGATCAAGTCATAGGAACATGTATCTCATAGTTCTTTTATTAAAAGAAAATGTAAAATGAGGCTGCATTAGACTCTAAGTTAAACTAACAACATGCATCTTTTATTTACTATCCTACCCTACCTAAAAAGAAAGGAAAAATTTGTATTCAAGTATAAGAAATCTTCCAATGTAACCATGTGCAGAGAAAGATAAGAAACATACTCATGTCCATATATGAAAAATTTATCGCAGTGATTACCTAGATATGAAGAACCAACCAGCCTAATTGTTTTGGCATCAAAAGATGTTGAAGAAGAGAATAGTATTGTGGCCTGATGACCTCTTGAAACCAAATTTCAATGTAATCTTGATGTTTATCAACAATAATTTCTATGCTCTCCTTCATCATGCTATGTAGATCCTCTTCTTTTGGATGATTGATTTCTGAAGTACATAAAGGATCTGTTGAGATGGATGTTGAGAACTCCTCAATCTCAGGTCTTAATGATTTCTCTCCACCAGAGGTAGTCCATAAGTTTTCAACTTCCTTCACAGTTTGGCAAGGAAGATCATTTTGTAGCTCATAGGACCTTGATTCTTCTAATATTTCTGGAGAGGTAGATAAGTTCTTGACTATTGTCAAGATGTGTTCTTCCTGAAAAGAAGAGATCCCAGTTGTTGCTAGGATTTGAGAGAGTTCTTCCAAACTAATGATCACCTTCAAATTCATCTTGTCATTTGATAAAACTTGGTTCACACAAAGAATATGTCCACAAAGTTAGGATCTCCTGATGGTGGTAAGAAAACAAAGGTTGTATTGTTTGGTTCTACGGAAGGCTCAAGTGGTCTTGCCCCCTGTCCCACTATTACTGATGCTTCAATTTCTTATTCTATAGTGCTCCCTGTTTTAGTCTCTTTTAGAGACTTCTTTAGCTCTTTGGGTTGAGATAGCTGTTGTTTTTCGGTATTGGTCTGCGGAGCTTATGAGTGGAATGTTCCTTCCCCCAAAAAGGTCAGAAGTAACCTTGGTTAAAAGGTTTGATTTAGATTTAATGTATCTACATTTTGGATCTCTAGGTCTATTCATGAAAGAAAGAAAAAAGAAAAGAAAAAACTACCATTTGGTTTCTAGGTCTATTCATGAAAAAAAAAACTACCATTGGGTTTGGGGGAACCTGCTATAGCAAATGCACAAGTTATTACCTCTCGTCTTAAAGTTCCCCTACCACCAATCTAATGCTAAGGTCTATGAATGATCTATTTCCTAACTACTTCTTACCTTGAGACAACTCCCCAACAACGATGCCAAAAATGATGGGTGTTGTATATGCACTAAAAACACAGTAAAATCCCTCAATTAAATTATCAACCCGGGGTAAGTAAACTTAGAGTTGTAGCAAAATCTATGCCAAAGGTAGAAGGCTGGTAGGAGTATAATCTAACTAAGGAAGGTAGCTATCTAAGGCTAATCTACTCAAGCAAAGCTATCTAATGAGAAAACCCTACTAAGCAAATTGAAACTAAGTAACCTAAGTACTTTTGGGCCAAGGATTGATGGATAGTTCCTAAGAAATAAATTAAAACCCCTATGTAAAGAAAACTATTTCATGAAAATAGGCAAAATAAACTACTAAGCATAATAATGGGCAACTAACAAAAGCAAACTATTTTAACTTGCCAACCTACATTCAATGAGAAACTACCCTATGAAAGCAAATAAATAAACAAGCAAGCAAAAACACCTATCTAACCTATTAAAGCAAATAGACAAGCAAGCAAAGACACCTAACTAACCTACTAAAGCAAAAGACAAGTAAGCAAAGGCAACTAACTACTACAAGCAATCAAAGTAAAACTTCTCATTGAACAACTATCTAGTCTAAGAGGCGAGTGGACTAAATTCTTAATGCAAAACTATTTCTAAAGCATGAAAGGAAATCTAAGAGGCAACTGGACTAAATGCTCAATGCAATGCATCAAAAGAAATATATTCTAATGAAAGCAAGAAAGATTAACAACTAATGCTTAATCTATAATAAGAAAACTACTATCTAATCTATCAAAGCAAAGTCTATCTATCCTACAACAACAATAAAACTTTATTCTAATCTATGAAAGCAAGAAAACTATATCTTCTAATCTATGAAAGCAGGAAACTATTCTTTTAATCTATGAAAGCAAGAAAACTATATTTTAAATCTATSAAAACTCAAAGAAAACTAGATTCAACCATTAACTAAGAAATATAATTGCAATTTAATTCTAGGAAGGAAATTACATAAAGGAAACTATGCTACATCTATTCTAACAATTCAAACTGCAGTAAAGAAATGCTTAAAAACAAAAGTTTAAAACATGACATTAAAAAGTAAACTAACAATTATATTAACCAACAACTAGATAAGCCAATTCTACATAAAAATGAAATAAGAAAGATGTGATTAAAAACTGAAATTGATCCTATCCATCCATCAAATCCTTGTCAAAGAAATCTCAATTAAAAACTTTGTTCTATCCTAATTAAAATTTTGTTTTTAAATTTAATTCTAACAACATAAAATAAAACGCAGTCTAATATCTAATTGCACATGGGGTTAGTCTATGAATTTGCAAATTCATCTCTATCAATCAATGCATATTAACACACACCTTTATACTAACCTGCAAAAGAAAATTAAAACAGTTAAACTACAACAACAAATTAGATAACAAATAAATGAAGGAACGGATCATGTACAGGAAAAGACATCTGAGCTATGAAATGCATAAATAACACAGAGAACAGTTACCATACTATTGGTGGGCCCCCCAACAAGTCATGGTCACTCCTCAAATGCACACCACAAGCTCAGCAAAATGATTTCACCATTAAAACTTGAAAAACGCAGTCTTATATAATTCTGGCAATTAAAAAATGCAAAAACAGAAGAAAACGTTTTTATCTCTATCCTCTACTTTGTCTACTGCTCCTTAGCTATTGTATGACCACCATGGTGGTATTTATAAGATTTGCATACCAAGTGGTCAACCACAAGAGGGTCGAACCACTTCTAAAATTGGAAAATTTCATTAAATGATGACCTAACTGATAAAACAGAGCGAGCCAATAATCGCCCTCTTGAACAACTGAAACTGAGTTGTCAGAAGCTCAGTATTTGGAGGGGGCAATCATGAACAAAACCCATGTGCCTGATTTTCCCGTCACTGGCTGCCAATACCTTAACCGCCAAGTCACCCTGCGTTTTTATGCAATACGCAGTGCTAGACAGAGTGTCAGATCGAGTGTCAGAACGAGTGCCGGAATGAGTGTCGGATCAAGTGTCGGAACTAGAAATGTAGTGCATTTTTCCCTGTAACACCATAAAAACGTGAATTAGATCTTGGAAGTCATAAAACACGATGAATTATACTTGATACAATCACTAAACATGAATTATATGTACCTTATGTCGATCATTCTGTTTTATCACAAAATTCTTCAAAAATCTCCTTTAAAAGATGAAAAACACATATGTACATGCGACAAAAGTGTATAATAACCGTCATAAAAGTGACATATCTTGGGCCCAACAAGTAACATAATAATGAGAGCCACCAAGAGATGATACCTGAGCTCATCCCCATACATCTGTATGCACAGGTTCTAACCTTTCACTCTTCTTTTCTTTTCCAACTCTAAGAAATCTGACTCTCCTCTATTTTCCATAAACACAATGCTCACAGAAATCCAAATCAATTTGAATAAGATCTAGAATTTTTTATTTTTTTTGAATTATCTACATCCCCTTCTCACTCATGTGTCCAAGCCTATGATGCCACAGTGTTGTATCCACTCCTGTAGAAGATAAATAGATAGAAGAGTCATTTTAGCAGTACATAAATACAATGTGCCTACCTTCTCTCCTTTTGCTATCACCAGTGATCCTTTGGTGACCTTCCACATCTTATCTGTAAATATGGATATACAACCTTCACTTGCCAACTGCCCTATTGAAAATAGATTTTTCCTTAGATCTGTAACATGTATTACCTCTTTCAAGAACCATTGGTTTCCATTCCTTTTCTTTATTTTTACGCCCCCACGTGTAGGACTGTACATTATTCCAGGGTGTAAAGTCTTCATGGGGTATAAACATGGTTGAAAACAAAGACCTATGAATCAAGAAGATAATGAGGCTCCACAACCAACAATATCCCACTTGGATACTGATCTCAACAACTCCATCATTTTTGTATCTGCTGGACTATGATCCTTCCTAGACCTGCAAAATTTATCATCTTCATCTTCATGCTTGAAGACCAATTGAATGAGCAGGAAATCAGTTTCTCCCTGGTTACTCCCTTTGCATGTCTGTAGGATTTTGGCTAGTGTGTATCTTTACCAACTTCAAATGTCCATCTTACAAGATGGATCATATGAAATGGTACCTGAGTTGTATATGCATAGTATTTGAATGGAAGGTTGAGTTATTTGCAATATGAATGGCACTCTCACTGTCACATTACAAACTTCTATTCTCTTGATTCTTTCCCAATTCCTCCATATACCTCTGTAACCAAATCATTTATTTACCAGACTATGTAGTAGAAACATACTCTACCTCTGTTGTTGAAAGTGCAACAACCTTTTGTGATTTCGAAATCCAACTTACTGTTGTTCCACCTACAGTAAAAACATACCTTGTGGTTCTCCTCCTGCTATCTTTATCACCTGACTTATTTGAATCAACATATCCATGTAAAACAATGTCTTAACCTTAAAAACATAATGCATGAGTAGCAGTACCTCTCAAATACCTGAGAATCCACTTTACTGCCTCCCAATGTTCTTTACCAGAATTGTTCATATACCTACTCACAACTCCCATTGCATGTGCAATATATGGTCTTGTGCAAACCATCACATACATCAAGATACCAACTGTTGATGAATAAGGGACCCTGGAAATGTATTATATCTCTTCCTATGTCTTAGGACACATTTCCTTAGTTAATTTGAAATGGATGGTATAAGGTGTACTAACTGGTTTGTCATTATGCATTGTAAACCTCTCCAACACCTTCTCTATGTACTCAACCTGAGACAATGTCAATTTGTGATTTTTCATGTCTCTTGGTATTCTCATACCAAGGATTTTCTTTGCGGCACCAAAATTTTTCATCGCAAATAAAATAGTTAATTTCTTCTTAAGCACATGTATATCCTACATATTAGACCTTGCAATAAGCATGTCATCTACATACAATAGCAAGATAATATAGCTTCCATTTTCTAGCCTTTTAAAATAAACACAGTGATCAGAATGACATCTACTATAAACAAACCTGTCAAACTTCAAATACCACTGCCTTGGAGCTTGCTTTAGGCCATACAAGCTCTTCTTCAACCTGCATACCAAATTCTCCTTCCCTTTTACCTCATACCCCTATGGTTGTTGCATACAAATCTCTTCCTCCAAATCCCCATGGAGAAAAGTTGTTTTTACATCCAATTGTTCAAGATGTAAATATTCTACTACCACAAGACTTAAAATAGTCCCAATTGAAGTCATTTTAACAATAGCAGAAAATATTTCATCAAAATCTATACCTTTCTTTTGTGCAAACCCCTTTACAACAAGTTTATCCTTGTACCGCTTTTTGCCTCCATCTTCTTCCTTCAACTTGTAAACCCATTTATTTTGTAATTTTTTTTCCTATAGGCAACTGAACCAAATCCCAAGTTGGGTTATTTACCAAAGAATCCATTTCCTCTTTCATTCCTTGCTCCCACTTATTTTTGGTGTCTCACCTGCATTGCCTCTTCATAACATTCTGGTTCACCAGAATCAGTCAACAATAAATAATAAAATTAAGGAAAGTATCGTTTAGGGGGTCTACTTAACCTGGTATATCTTCTAACAACACTTGCAATATTTTGAGGTACCTATTTCTCTTGTTGTACATTTTGATTTTTGGGTTCCTTTGGAATTTCTTTTTCAGTGATCTCATCAAGCACTGTGTATTTTGGTTTTTCTTTTTCTTGTGTCTTTACTTGCAACTGATCTTTGTACATGACCTTCACATTGAATATGACATCTCTACTCCTAATGATTTTGTGATTTTCATAATCCCATAAGCGATAACCAAAATCATTAACATTGTATCCAATAAAGCTACACTTCTTTGATTTTACCTCAAGCTTTGTTCTATTTTCTTTATCAATATGGAAAAATGATTCACAACCGAAGTCTTCAAAAAGGAATAGTTTACCTTTTTACCTGTCCATGCCTCCTTTGGAATTACACCATCCAAAGAGCTTGAAGGTCATTCATTTATTAAGTAAACAACAATATCTACAACATCCACCCATAACTGTAAGGGAAAACCAACATGCAATATCATACTCCTTGCATGCTCCATGATTGTCCTGTTCATCCTTTCTGACACACCATTTCCTTGTGGTGTTCCTGGAACTATGTTATCTCTATGAATCCCACTGTATGAATAGTAATAATCAAAATCCTTGCTGCAATATTCACCTCCATTTTCTGATCTGAGACACTTCAACATTTTTTTGTCTCATTCTCAACCAAAGCTTTCAATTTCTTAAAAGTATCAAAAACATCATATTTTTGTCAAATGAAATAAACCCAAGTTTTTCTAGTTGCATCATCAATAAAAGTAACATAATAACGAGATCCACCAAGACATGATACCTGAGCTCCTCCCCATACATTTTTATTCACAAGCTCTAACCTTTCACTCTTCTTTTTTTTTCTGACTCTGAGAAATCTGACTCTTATGTTTTCCATAAACACAATGCTCACATAAATCCAAATCAATTTGTTTAATATCTGGAAAAAAAATTATTTTTTGAAGTATATGCATCCCCTTGTTAGTCATGTGTCCAAGCCTATGATGCCACAATGTTGTATCCACTCTTGTAGAATCTAAAGAGATACAAGTGTAAGTATTACCAGTACATAAATACAATGTACCTACCTTATCTCCTTTTGCTATCACCAATGATCCTTTGGTGACCTTCCACATCTTATCTATATATATGGATATACAATATTCACTTTCAAACTAGCCTGTTGAAATTAGATTTTTCCTTAGATACAAAGCATCTCTTACCCCTTTCAACAACCATTGGTTTCCATTCCTTTTCTTTATTTTTACCTTTCCCATTCCAACAATTTTGCATGCTGCATCATCACCCAAATGAACCTATCCAAAATCACCTTGAACATAATCTAAAAAATGTTTCCTATTAGGTGTGGCATGAAATGAAGCCCCTGAATGTACTACCCAAGACTCAGAAATATTATCTGCAAACAAATCATCTTGTAACACATCACCTATTACATTTTCTTCCTAATTTTTTTCATGTTGTCCATCTCTTTGTTTCTTTGGAGCTCTGTAGTCTTTCTTTAGATGTCTTTTCTTCCCACAATTCCAGCACTCTATCCTTCTAAGTCTAAATTTGGATCCTCCCTTCCTATCATTCCTGCGGTTCCCTGAGTCCTTTCCTCTATACTTTTGTCTTCCCTTGTGCTCTATGTTTAATGCATTACCTGATGTCTCACCTGTGCTTTTCCATCGCATTTCCTCACTAAGGATAACACCAACAACATCATAAAATTTTAAAGTGTTTGAACCAAAGACAAAGTTACTTATAGCCATGACCAAGCCCTTCCAGCTTTTTGGAAATGAGCACAAGATCATAAGAGCCTTGACCTCATCATCAAAGTCCACTTTTACAGAACTTAGTTGATTAGTAACTGTATTAAATTCATTTAAATTATCTGCAACAGACCCACCTTCTGACATATTCATATTAAATAATCTCTTCATTAGAAATACTTTATTGGATGTCAAGGGTTTTTCATACATTTTATTCAATGCATCCTTCAACTCCTTTTTTTTCTTTTCTTTCAAAATATTGAAAGCCATCATCGCTTCCAGGATCAGTCGTATCCTTCCTAGTGCCTTTCTATCAAGAATCTCCCATTCTCCGTCCTTCATGGTCATCGACTTCTTTGTTACTCCACCCAATGGTAGGAATAGATCCTTCTGATATAAATAATATTCCATATGCATCTTCCATAACTGGTAGTTTTGGTCATTAAATTTCTCAACACCAAACTTTCCATCTTTTGCCATTACTCCCACTYGAACCACGAACCCTCTTTTCCTACGAGTTACCTTTCACTCTGATAGCAGTTTTTAGAAAAACAAGATCGTGGAGCAATAAAATAAAATAAAATGTGGAAATAAAACACAAAATATACACAATACAATAGAGACATATATATACATGGTTCACCCAGTGTGGGCTACGTCCACCAGATAAATTGCCAGGTCCTTCCTTTATTATTATCGAGCAAATGAAGGGATACAACCTACAATGCATCTGATGTAACTTCCTCTTCTTTCTCTCACAATATCCTCACTCAGAATACAATATTAGCAATGATACATAGCTGCAATACATTTCCCTCATAAAAGAGGGTTTCCTTCTAGGGAAAAAAAACCTAATATAACTTCTATCGTCAGATCTACGACCTTATAATGAACGGTCCAGATTTACTATGAAATTACAATATACATTTACAAAGCAATTTTTCCTTCCAGGGCTTCGCCCCCGAATCCCCATCGGGGGCTCTCTTTCCCCCAGACCCCGTAAGGGGGGTAACCCCCCCTGCACTCCCCCGTGTGAAGGAGTGTACATTATTCCAGGGTGTAAATTCTTCATGGGGTATAAACACGGCTGAAAATAAAGACCTCTGAATTAGGAAGATAATAAGGCTCCACAAACAACACCAATCCTATCCAGACCCCTGAACAACCCTTTGGCCATGACATTTTCAATCGATTAGATACAACTATTGACTGAGCTTTTAAAATCTTGCATCAAGATCCTTCACATTCCTCTTCACACGCTCCTCATCCCCCCACATCTAGTATATCCCATATGTTTCAAACATATTTCCCTCATCCCTCCCCTATCCACTCTACATTACAATAAGATCAATTGAACGTGGTCCTGACTCAAACATCAGCATTGACATTTGTATCACTTGTCCCAAATATCTTAGCACCACCCTCAAGAACCCAACATTCTACACCCCTTGTTGGGGGGGAAACCTCTCTTTACCCCACTATTATTAGGAGGTGATCCCAAAATTTATGGACAACTTCCTTCAACAGGAGGATTTCCTGCCTAGGGAAGTCAACTAATGGGTTTAGGACAAAAAATATCTACAAGCCAAACTTTCATTGGGGGACAACCCCTGTACTTAGGGAAAATATTTGGTCAACATCCATTCGGAGGGAAACCCTCAACTTCTGGATAATTTTCAATGGGGGCATACCCTCCCATGGGGAGACAACCTTATTTCGACTAGGGAAAACCACCCATTGGGGGGAAACCCCTAGCCACAGGGCCATACTCGCCCTGGGGAAAACAATCTGTTGAGATTCAACAAGAAGATTCTAGTGAAAATTATGCACCTACACTAGGATAGAGCCTCAGGCTATTTTTAGGTGGAATTCTATCTTTAGATGATGAGCAAATTCTATTTATAGATGGTGAGTGAATTATATTTATAGATGTATGTCGACTATTATTATCCCTTAATAATAGTTGGACAATAAATATTAGTCTATTCTCAATGAGCACTTGGAAATAGTTAACTGAAGTGGAAAATTAGTTAGCTATAGGAAATTTGAGTTCAAAGGTTCACTGGTGGGACATGCAAGTCGAATTAGTTGTAATTGAGTGATTTGAAGTCGTAACAGAGTTGGATGTGTAGTTATGTGAGTTGTGAAGAAGTTTAACTCAGTTAAGTGAGTTAAGCTCAGTTGTACTATTTGTAACTGAACTTACACTAGTGAGAGATCAGTGAATTGATTATTAATTAATTCGCAATCAGTGATCTCACATGAAACTGAAGATTTACCACTGTTAACTACATGCATGTCAGATCCAGTGGAGACCCAATTGAAATAACAGGTGAAAGGGACAGTTTGACTATCAATTGTGACATTAGTGAGTGAACTCATGCAACCACACACACAGTGGATGTGCCCATGAGGAATGCACATCCTAGGCAAGAGGGATTCATTCATTGCAAGGATTTCCATTAGCAGGGATTGCGCAGAGGAGGCAGGTTGTTTGGAGGCAGTAAATTGGCTCATGCATTTGCCAATTTTTTTATGACAATGTGATACAATTGTATATTGTACTGAGATCTCTTGGATTAGAGTTTTGTATGATATTGTTTCATGATCCATGATATATACATAATATATTATAGTGGGTTTTTTAGCTTTATGTTTTCCCGTTAAAACATATGTGTTATGTGTGATTGATCTTTTCTTCTTGATATTTCAATTGGCGATCGTGTTTTAAATTCTGCAAGAATATTTGTAGAAGTGATTTTGCATTTAAAAGTGGCATATAATTGTTAGATCAGGAGAATCCATGCAATACATAATTTTTATTAAAATTTCTACACAATCAACTCAGGGGAAACCCTCATATATTGAACAACAACCAACATGGGACCAAACTATTATTTCTATCACCAACCTACTATCAGGCCACCCTTTCATATGAATAGAAAACACTATATGGAACCAACAAAATCAACCTATCAACCCTGCAATTTCCACTCAACCAGGAGGAGGACCACCATATGGTGGTGGACCTCCTGGAGGATCGCCCCATGGAAGGCTCCCACCCTATGGTGGCAGGCCTCCTAGAGGACCACCCCATGGTGGGGTACCACCCTATGGTGTTGAGCCTCTTAAAGGAGCATGCTATGGAGGAGGACCCCCTGGGGGAACACCCTATGGTGGTGGACCTCTTTGAGGACCACTCTATGCAGGAGGAATCCCTAGGGGAACACCCTATGGTGGCAGACCTTCTGGGGGACCACCTTATGGAGGAGGGCCTCTTAGGGGACCACCCTATGGAGGAGGACCACCTTATGGTGGAGGACCTTGTGGAGGACCTCCAGAACAACCACCTCATGGAGGAGTACCATATCACCAACCTCCATAGGTCAACAAACAAATCCAATTCTTGGAAAATTTAGATTTTCTATATATTTCACGGTTGACAAATGACCACATATTCCATTCCCCTTTTTGGCCCCCCATTCCTACAAAAAATCCATCAGACATTCTGAAATTAGATAGAAAACCTAGAGAAGATCTGAATAATCACATGATGACTTTCCATCTATGGTGTTCTTCAAACTCCTTGATGGACGACTCTATTCGATTATGACTTTTCTAGCGAACCCTTACATGATCAGTAGCTAAATGGTATATAGAACTACTATGTAACTTCTTTAGCGATTTTAATTCCCTTCCCATGGCATTTTTGACACACTTTCAATTACCTATCCAATATGAGATAGGTGTTGAGCTCTTAACCTCGATATGCCAATCAATTTCCACCCATATTTCAGATCTCATTCATGAGTGGAGGTGTTGGTGACGATTAATCAAAGCCACAATCCTAGATCAATTATTAATTGATTGGTTCGCAAAGTCCCTTTTTCCACCTATAGTTCGGGATGCCACCATGGCAGGCATTATTACTGAGGAACAATCCATCAGTCAAACCCAGTATTTGTATTAGGTATACTCTCAATATGGCACGTTATACGACCTGATTCTTAACACTCCCTAGCCGTCGAATGATCAAACCAAACAACACATGGACCCCATGTTGATTGTATGATCGGTCATGTTTCCACATATACAATCGGTCATATGATTGGGAAACATAGCCAATCGACTAAAGTACCAATATTAGTTCATTTGTCCATACCAACACTCCAAGTAAGCCCCCTGCCCAAAACTCCGAGGTTAATATGGTACAATCGACCATGCCAAAAAACCCACAAAAATCYGAAGGAAAAAATAAGGGTAGTAATAATAAGAAAAATAAAAACTTTTCTAAKAATCTAGGCACTAAAACCCAAGAAAACGTCATTGAGGGAAATATAAATCGAAAGGAAAAATACCCCTGCATGATTTGTAAAGAGGATCATTTCAYTAAATATTGTCCTCATCTCACTGAAATTCATCAATATCTCAAGCAAGGAACATCCCCTTCTACACCTACAGTTTTAACAAATCCTTCCCCCCCCAGCAATAAAAACTTGTCACGCAAACACAAGCACCCTCACTAGGGGGAAACCCCGAGTCCCCATCAGTGAATATCTTGATGGTTAAATCTATGGACATATCTACTAGAGCCAAGAATTATGATTCTCCAGAAAGATATTCTTTACACAAGGATCCCCCCTCAACTATCCAAGCCATTGGCCCTCTCACACTAGAGAAGCCAGCTATCGAATCTGCCATTCACCCTCAAAATGGATTACTTTGTTGAACTACACATAATCCCAACACTTGGGAAGCCAAACACTATAGTATAGTAGAAGATATTTCCCAATCCCCTTGTGCCATGTCGACACTCAAAGTACTGTTGTCCTTCCCTACGCAACATAAATCCTTAATATCATACATTGGTGGAATTGACCCTACAGAATCCAATGTTATTTCCTTCGACATGAATTGCAATGAATCCCACCTTTCACATCAATTGGAATTACAAATATGATGTAGGAGCATTGTCAACAAGTACACGTGGTAGGACAACTCAGTGCATGAGGACCAATCCAGAGTCTCTAATAATAGCCATCACTGCCAATATTTTGAAGCTGATAGAAAACAATTAAAAGAAAGATCACACGCGTAGACAGAATGAGAATGCGTGACCTGGGAATTTAACCCTAGTCTCAATGTAACCACAATTAGGTATCAGTTAGTTTGTTTATTTTGTATAAAGAGAGGTTTTTTACGCCCTAAAGAAGGGTTACGATAGTTGCGAGCAAGTAGGAATCGCAGAACAGTGATTGTTGTTTAAATTTTAATGTAACCATTTTCTTGATTTTGAATGAAGATAACAGAGGAAAATTGATCCAATGTGTGAAGTTGTTGTTGTTTGTAATTTCCCTGTTATTATGTTTGTTCAAGAATACATGAATCTTGTTACAGGTGTGTATATCTTTGAAATGTCTACATAAACTTTAAATTGCTTTTACTTGTGAGTCGGTGCAAGGTGTGCACATAGTCCGCAAGGAGTGCATTGACCGAGTCTATCTCGACTCATAAGCTTAGGAGGAACAACATAAGGTTTCTTTGTAGGAAGTTTAAATAAACTTCCACAAGGTGTGCACATTCGTCACAAGATCTCAAATATTTTGTAAAGATATTTTGAAAAGAGTGCACAGGTCTGGAATTTGACGAAGAGTCGAAGTGACTCTGTAAATAATTTGAAGGACAAGAACAGAGGAATTCTAGGAAGGCAGGAAAGAATTTGATCAGAGCACAAAGAAAGGATCTCAGTCATATGATCTATGCAGCTAAGGATCGTAACCATCCGATCAAGGTAAAGTGCACTAACATTAAATATTTGAAAGTGTACAGGAGAATCAGACTTACGAAGTTTCGAAATAATCGAAACCGTCCATTGTTAAGGGGGACACATGGTGAGAGATCAACATTTCGCTCACTCGTGACTTAGAGAAGTCAAAAGGAAGAGTTATAATAACTCGTGAAACACGAAATCGTGATTTGATCACAGTCGTTGATCGAAGGAGAAATCTGGATCATTGATTGTCCAGGGAGATGTCAGGAGTTATAATATCAGGAGAAGGGAGATGAGCGGTCTTCCAACTTCACACAACGTGAAGTCCCAATTCACGAAATGTGAAGTCTCAATTCGCGAAGAGTTAACTTCCTACCTTCCTAGTGTTCCTTTGTTCTTGTCCTTCGAATTCTTTACGAAGTTGCTTCGACTCTTCGTCAAATTCGATACCTATGCACTCAACTCTTCGCGAATAGGTACTTTGCATTTCATGAAGTTCGAAGACCGCTCACCTCCCTTCTCCCGATATCCTAACTCCCGATATCTCCCTGGACAATCAATGGTCCAGATTTCTCCCTCGATCAATGGTTGTGATCAAATAGTGATTCGTGAGTTCTTACAACTCTGCCTTTTGACTTCTCTAATGTTGGCAATTATTTAACAGACAGTGAATGCTTGTCATTGATGGCAAGTACAATGGTGAAGATGGCATACAGTGAATTCTTGTCATTGATGGCAAGTACAATGGTGAAGACGGCATGAGTACAGGAAGTTTGTGATCGACAGGCAAACAAAAGATAAGTTCAGGAAGATCGAGTGATTGAAGGCCCGAGAAGCATTTATGATCGTTGGATCACATCCAAAACTCCCGACAGCATGAGGGCCGTCAGATCTGAACAAAAACAAGAAGAGCACACTTGAGAGGAGGATAGATCACAGGCGTCAAATCCGAGAGCAGGGTCCGACCACCATTGGATCGAAGAGAACCTGCATGGTCTTTAAACTGCAAGGAGAAGCAGGTGTAATCACAATATGCAAATTCACGATGAAATCTAAGCCGTCAGATCAAACTTTGATCTAGACCGTTAATTCCAGTCACTGTCAGAGTATCGGGGATTGGGACTTTGAAATGTCAAAATCATTTGACAACAAGAACCCTGAAATCGCGATATGCGATTTCGCGATTTAATCGCAGCCGCTGAATAGAGATCAGATCTGGACCATTGATTTAACTTATCGAAGTTTCAGGGATCTTGAACTTAAGAGGCAAAGAACTCAATGCATCAAGAATTCTGATTTCGCGATATGCGAAATCGCGACTGAATCTAGACCGTCAGATCAAGAAATAACTTGGACCGTTGATCACAGCTCGTATTGGAGTTTCGTGAATCACAATTTGAAACAAATGAAACAAGAACCCCGATTTTTCGATATGCGATATCGTGATTCAATATCAGCCATTGAATCAAGATCATACCTGGACCGCTGATCACAGCCCGTATCGGAGTTTCATGAATCGCGATTTGAAACAAATGCAACAAGAACCCCGATTTTGTGATATGCGATATCGCGATTCAATCGCAGTCATCAAGTCAATATCAGACCTGGACCATTGATCAAACTCCACATCAAAGTTTCGCGAATCGCGACATAGAGAGGCAAAGAACAAAATGCAACAGGAATGTCGATTTCACGATATGTGAAATCACGATTTAATCGCAGCCGTTGAATAAAGAAGTGATATGGACCGTTGATCTGACTTCTTCATGGAGTTTCGGGGATCGGGATTTGTAAGTGACAAAAACTCTGAATGCCAAGAATGCCAAAATCACGATGTGTGAAATCTCGATCGGATCTAAACCATTGGATCAAGCATTGATCGAAGGGTTACTGTCCTTTCTCGCAAATTAACTTTTCAGTTACAAATCCGTTAGTGAAATGGACTCGTGATTGCCAATCAGTTGGCGTTTCAGTTTCTTAGACAGTTGTCGTCATTTTTCCTAAGGAGTTGGGAAGTTGAATCGTTGTGTTCGAGTGTATAAAAGGAAGATGAAGCAAACTGTGTTGGGTTGGCTGTTCTGGACAGGAAAGGAATGAAACAGTAAGAAAGAATACAGAAGAGGATGCGTGGTAGGAAAGGAAGTATATGTGCAGAGTGAAATGGAACGCAGAGCAGAAGAGCAGAGCAAGAGAAAATGCAGAGCAGAATAACAGAACGAGTTGAAGAAGAGAAGAATGAGAGTACGAGTTGATGTAGAGCAGACTTGATGAACAGACAGAGGAAGAGAAGATTTGCAGAACAGTTTGTGAAAGATCAGACTTACAGA
>JASDQU010103872.1:83716-96291 GCA_032191745.1 Picea mariana | reverse complement strand
ATCAAGAAAGATGAGAAATCTGAGGAGAAGAGGTTAAAAGATTATTTAGAGTATTAGAGGAGACAAGTCAAGGCAGAAGCTAAAAGGCAAGTTGAATAAGTTGAGGTATTGACAAAACAAAATGAAAATGTAGTAATTGAGGTAGAGGCCAAAAGACTCAGTGAATAATTTGAGGCCCACACAAGAGAAAGTGAAAGAGCAACAACTGAGGCACAAGCTAAAAGAAAGGCAGATGAGCAATTGGAGCAACAAAAGAAAAAAGGAATTAAGCAAAACCCCAGGTATCCCATCGACTCCTAATTTGGGCATAGTGAACATTTCACCCCATGAATACACCCCCTTTAATTCCATCCCAGGTAATACCACCTTTTCTTCACAAATTCAAAGTTTTGAAGGTGGTGTCATGGTTGTTATATATTATTACTATGATGACAAGATGAAGACTATTGAAAATAGGTCAAACAAAAGAAAAAGGGGAGAGTATGCTAAGTCGAGGTCATCTATAGGAAGAGCTGTGGAATGGAAATTTGGGCCTGACCCAAAGAAAAATTCTATATAAGAAGATTATTCGCTCCATGCATTTGCAGGTTTAAATGCTTCATCGATTCTTGAGTTTACCACTTCCTTAAGTGCAGTTGGAACCAGAATCACCGAGATAGAAACATAGTTGAAAACACATAAGGATATCATCTCTAYGGAATTCCTAAAATATATTGAGAAAAAGTGTTGGAATAATGAAAGGGGGGGTGAATCAGTATGAGAAATTTATACCACTTTTAACCACAATATATATTCTTTCACTTTAACACAATGTTCAACAGTATATCATCAATGTATCATCTATGAATACATCCAATATATATATATATCTATATATATCATAAACATGTAAACATAAGCAACATCACATCAAGAACACAGTACACTGGTATTTACGTGGAAACTCAAATGGGAGAACCACAGAATGATTTCTCATATATATCAAGAATTCATTCATAGGAAGCACCAACTACCAAATTCTCCAGTTGCAACTAGAAGGAAACTCTAACCCCCTATTATCATGCTCCAACTTGAAGGAATCCACAACTCCTTGAATTCTCTGGCTCCAACAAAAAGGAGGCTACAAACCCTTGATTTCTTTGGCTCCAACTGGAAGGTGTCCCAAACCACCTAGTTCTCAGGCTCCAAACTGAAGGAAGCTCCAACTCCCTAATTCTCCTGCTCCAAATGAAAGGAAGATACAACCCCATTTCCTTTCCCCATCCTACCACCCTGAAATATAAATTTAGACCAACTATCACGGACTCTGCCACTATCACTGCCACTGTCACTTTCATTGTCATTGTCACATCAACCTGACCAACCTGTCATTCTCTCATCCATGAAACCAGATCCACTCTCATTTGCATGCAACTCATGCCAATATCACCAAGATCATACCTCAAACCATATGCTCAACATTAAAAACACATGCCTCTACCAAGCGTGCACCAAGATCACCAACATACCATCACAAGATATGTGCATGTACCATACCATGTACCAAACATGTACCATGCATCAACCTGTACCACAACATGTGCCATCAACCATGTACCAACCATGTACATCAACTATGTATATCAACACCATATCATGTACCAACCATGTACATGAACACCATACCATATATCAATCTTGTACCATACCATGTATCAACCATGCACCATAAAAAATGTCTCAACCATATACCATATCACTCTCAATCATACCATGTACCATATCACTATATCACAAAGATAAGCCTCAATTATATTCCAATATCGCAAATATGTGCCTCTAAAAATGAACTATAACAACCATATACCAAGTACCAAGAGTATATCTCAAGCATGTAACAATGTCACCTCAACCATATGCAATCAAGTACCATGAAGGGCCTCCAAGACATGCCTTAAGAATATTCCATATCATTCAAGATACAAGCCTCAAACAATTACATAAATGACATATCTTTACTCATGAAAACCTAAATCATACCATCTCAAACCCTATATCAATTGTTTTGTACCATCAAACCTTGATGCAACTCATTCGTACATAATTTTTCAAAGCTTTAACTTAGGTATGCGACCTATCCTCTTGCAACTTGTGTATGTACGCAACTTGTCTTCTTGAAGCCTGTGTATGTACGTGGACTATCCACTTGCAACCTGCGTACAACCTCATAAAACTAGGGTTTCCAGTTTTTTGTAACTYTAAAAATTTCATCCTTTCAGACTCCTTCACTGCCTCAGAAAAATGCCACTAGATTCAACCTCGAATCCACTAATAKATTTACCAAAAGATATACCATACCATTCATAAGATAGATGTTMAATTTAAGTGTGTATGTTTAAATGAGATACTCTTGAGGTGTATTTATACTTGTGATAGGTAACCTCTTTCCTTATTTTAGGGGTTTCTTGTTACAGCCACTTTACCCTTTCACCAAGACTTGTAACYAACTAGGGGCTTCTTGACCACTCTTTGGGGATTTCAAATTTACAAGGTCATATCTCCCTAACCATGAGGAACCATGTGGTGTTCCACATATAATTGGAAATGGMATGACATGTAATATCCATCTATGATAGACTTACCTACAATTTCACTGTCCTTCATATCCATATTGCTTAATCAACTTCTGGTCCCATAACCAGACCTTTGGGGCTACATGTAGACTACATTGAATGTACCCAACTAAATCATCATCAATATCGATCATACAAGTATCAATCAATTTTCCAACATCTCTGGACCTCTCCAAGGGTTGACATCAATATCCAAATCACTCTCCAAGGGTTGACATCAATGGCAACCAACTTTCCAAACCAATTGTACAACAATATCCCCCTTTGGCATTGATGGAAATACCAACATTGATGGCAACACTTAGACATGGAAACATTCATTATCATGTTCCCCCTGCGACCATCGTTCCTCATCAATGTTTCTCACTCTCCCCCTTTAACATCAATGGAAAAGGGTGTCTCTCCTTGGGGTTTCTCTCCCTGTCTTCATGCATCTATTATTTCTCTTCCTCCTTGACCAAATATTAACTCCCCATGTCAATATGTCTCTTCCTGACATTTTACCTACTCTAACCAATCATAGGTAAAATAATATCTCCCTTATCTGCATGCTACTGATATTCCTTTCTGGATCTATCTCTCTAATGATTTTCCTTCTCTGCGAGATGTAGAAAAATGTAGGGATACCTGTGAAATGTTTCCTTTCCTCTCTTCCAGTGATACTTATTTTCCATTGGTGCTTCCTCATGTAATTCACTGACATGTATAAAAAACATTCAAAATTTGATTTCTTCAATCACTTGTCATGTTCACTTGACCATGTTGTCTTCTGCTAACAATTTATCTTTCCATGTTCTATTGTTCCTTTCACTACTTTCCTTTCTGTGACCAATTGATTCCATTGATTCCAACTGTAAATATTTTGTTGTGCATCTGACCCGTGTTTCATGTAACTTCTAAGCATTTCACAAATCCATCTATGTCCATATGTCACAAATTTTTCATAACTCTGCTACTAAACGTTCCACAATGTTGACCCATCTGTCACTAAACTACCATGAAGGCTTCGCCTGAATATGATAAAATTGATCATCACATGTTCTTATTGATCAAATGGAATCAAATATGTCTAGTGATCTGATTTGTAGTGTTTATTGCATGGACTCCCCTTGTTCATCATATATATTTACTAGGAGTATCCAAGTCGGATGGCTCAGAAAAATACTCGCTCTAATGCAGAGTAATCTTCCTCTTTGTTTGTAGACTCATCATCCTTTTGACCTCTAACTTCTTCATTTCTTCCTGTGGATTGATCTTGCACTACAATTACAGAAAGTACAATATCTTGAACCTTTTCTCTATTCACCTGCTCTTCTTTTCTTTCCGTGATCTTTGGGACTTGGTCCTTGTTTTCCATTTCTTCTCCAATCATTCCTATATCCAACATCTTTCATTTTCCCTATATATTTTTCTTCATCTCATACTATTGTGTTGGCCCTTGACCATGTTTTGTTGATATCTGGTCAATTTTGACCTGTTTTTGGACTTTGACAGCATGACGAAGCAGAGATCGCGGGATCTCGGCCCCTTTTTGGGTCCTTTTTGGGACGTGGGACTATGTAACAGGAATGGGATGTTGACCCATGGGTTTAACCATGTTTAGGCCTATTTTGTAATATATAAATAGATGCTTAGGCTAGATAGAAGTAGTGGTGTATCTATGTGATGTTAGTATGCAAGTAGGCTAAGTACCAAGATTTGGATCTGTGTGATCCGGACTTGTAAGGCTTTGTGCATAATGTTGAAACTTGCAGAGTTAAGTGAAAGTCATTGTAGCAAGACTATGGAAGGCTTAGTGTTGGAACGCAAGGAAGAAGGATCTAGCGAGTTGCATAGATCTTATGTCCTGTGCAGAGTAAGGGTTTTGAGGCTTTGTGCTTGTAACCGATTGACTGAAGACAATAAAGAAGAAGAGTTGATGGACGTAGCCCCAGAGTGGGGGTAAACCACATAAATACTGTGTTGTTATGATTTGTTCTTATCTTAATGTGGTTATGACTCTCTAGCTAAGTTCTTTGATATAGATAGATAGATCTACTTATGCTTTATGCTATGAATGTTAGATATGACTTCTATGAATGTGCTTAGTGCTTGCTTCTTCTAGATCTGATCCATCGGTTTGTTCCAAGTGCTTAATTACATTAGATCAATGTGAATGATGTGATGCTCTGTTCTATTTGCGCAGTAGTTATTGGTTCAATATTGATGAATTGTTGATGCTAAGTGCTCTGTTAAGTATTATAATCATAGATCTGTGTCCCAGCTAAGGTTGCAGACACTTGAGTCCTGCAACCACCCATGCCTCTACCTCGGGTGAGACTTCATCTACTTTGTAGGTGTTGCCAAAAGGGTCGGTAGTTAGGGTTTTGTTGGTGCGTTGTTGTAGTGTTGAACCTTGGGTCTGCCCCTGTGCCAACAAATGGTTCCATTGTCGGGACCTAAAACTGTGATTGCTGGGAACTAAGAAAGAAGGAGATTTGTACAAATATTCTTCCTAAAGTTGTGAAAGCTCTGTGCATAGATCCGTCTCTCTAGTGCGCAGTATTCTACTTGATTTATAAAACTTTGTGCTAAAATAAAGAAGCCCGATCTGAAGAAAAGAAATCGGATCTGAAGGAGAGAAGCAAGATCTGAAAGATTTTGTGCTCTAAGAAATGTAAAAGTGAGAATTTATGATTAAAATAGGTAAGATCTTCAAGCTCTGTGCTCTGATAAAGGTAAGTATAGTGAAAAGTTTTAGATCTGGAAGCTTTGTGCTCTGTAGAAGTAAGATAAGTGGAATTTTGTGTTTCTAAAGTATGGATCTAGGTATGTTTGATAGGTTATGTCCTAGCTTGAAAACTAGGGCACTAATAGATTAAATAAGGCTTGATATGAGTAGATCTTATAAGAATAATGAAAGATATGTTATACCTATGCATAGAAAGAATGTTTGGACTAACAAATGGATGCAGGATCCTAGAAAGATTTTTTTGTAGGTTAGCTACCATGATCCTAGTGTGCAGTATTGGAAAGGTTGGGGATCATTTAAAAGAAAGAGAGGATTAACCCTCTGTTATAGTTGTAGAAGACCGGGACATCTTGCTAAGGAATGCCCTGGGAAAAGATCTAGTTGTCTTTGTTGTAAAGCTATCGACCATGAAGTGTTGGATTGGCCTAGAATGATTGTTAAGCTGGAAGAAATGAATCTGAATAAAGAAAACCCTAAGGCAGATCCAAAAATGGCAGAATCCCAAGAAGAATCAGAGAAAGTATTGTTGCAAACAAATGAAACCCTGAATGACCATCGACATGTCAGACTATCAGAGATCTTCAAGGAAAAAGAATGCATTGAAGTAAGAATAGGAGACTTCAACATTGACTGCGTTTTGGATGAAGAAACACAGGTGAATATCATGACAAAAAGAACTTGGGAAGCCATAGGGAAGCTTTCTATGATCCCTTCATTAGGAGGAATAGGACTATTCAAAGGAAAGTTGATAAACCTATGTGGGAAGCTCGCCCGCATACCTATGAACGTTAATGGAACTTCGACGGAACAAGATTTTGAGATTATTAAATTTATTGAAGACAAAGCCTCGTTTACCATGTTACTAGGAAAACCTTGGATTGATAGAGATCAAGTTAGACGAAAGGAAGAAGAAAAAGTTTTGGAACAGAAGAAACAAGAGCTAAAAGATTTCATGACCAGAAGGATCGCACACTTGATTGTAGATTAGGAGAACATAATGAAGTTATTTAACACTAGAGGCCTAGATGTCGAAGTTGCAAGAACATTAGAGGACTCATAGAATACTGAAGTAGTTATCCTAGACAAAGAAGAAGTATCACCCTCGAATATTAGGAAAGAATTTCAACAACGCGAAGTAACTATGTTAAAAGAAGGTAAGAATCAAAAGGGAAAAAGGAATATTGAGATGAAGCTCACTAGAAAGAAGGCTAGAAATCTAAGTAAGAGGAGGGCAAAGATTGAAAAGTTAAATAAATTTCCAGAGGGAACCTCACAGAAGGAGAATTTTCAAAATTGGAGCTTCACTAGAATATCAAAACAGCGACACATGGCACTTCGCCATGACGAAGCAATATAGTCGCTGGGGAATGTTATAATTGTTATATCAATGCTCTGAATGGATAGAAATCCATTTATGGCCATCCATCTCGCATCCAACCGTTGAGACCATGCCATAATGGACAGAACCAAGTTAATGAAGACCTCATACCCGTTGCAACCGACCTGTTGTCGAGTTACCTATTTATCCCACTGTGCCACGCACCGAGAACACTTTTGCTAATTGAGAATTTGAGCCCACAGACTACGTTGAGTTTATACCGTGATCATCATGCTTATTCTCTCTCGCTCGTTATTGTGTCTAAGCTACCCCCTCCCCCCCCCGGCACCTGAGATCGTTAACCCCGAGCGTGTATGTTGGACGAGTTGAGCACTGCAGAAAGAGTTGTTGAGGAAGTTTTGATCGACTTAATGACTGAAAGAGTCATGTTGATGTCTACAGGTATACAAGCATCATCCACAAGAGGACTTCCAGCTTCTCCATCCATTGCTCGAGCTGGACCATCCTGACCATACGATGAGAAGTGAACCAAGCATAGGGATGACCTCACAAATGCTAAGTTGATTCCGAGCATATTACCCACCTATATACCACCTCTAAGCGGTGTTGTAAATCACGACAGTGTACCTAGAGATTTTGAGTATGCCTTGGTCACTACGTACCTCCCGAAGGGGATACGCGTAGTTCACGCAGACCAAGATAGGATTGCAGCGTTGAAGTTTAGTGACTTCAACCTCGGTGTCCGAAAATTTTACAACATGTTAGCCCTGCATAATTACTTGACTAAAAATAAAGGAAATAATTCGAAGATCATCCCTCAGTCATGGACCCAGAACATCGTGTAGTCCACCCTGCTGAACGTTATGACGATTCTGCATTTTGGACGACACTAGGAGGTGAATGCATGTGTCAAATTGTTGTTGTCTTGTTACCATGGAGGTTATCTATGGTTAAACCATCGCATAAAAGTGGATCCAACATTGATAAATTGGATCATCGGGCTTAGTATGCAAGGACCCAACCCACAGGATTTCTATCCTGGAAAAGACATGGACCGCGCTCTCACCCAAAGGATCAAAGACACTTATGGTGATGTCGAGAAAGGAACATGAGGCTACAAGGTAGCTTCTATCCAAAGTAGCACAGTGTGCCTCACCTGTCAGATGATTTCAAGGAATTTAGTATGCAAGAACAGACCCACCCAAGTGACTGGTTTTGTAGTTGACCTTGCAAGGAAGTGCGTGGAGGACCTGCAAATGAATTGGGTGAAGTACCTAGTAAACCAATTAGAACTTGACTACAAAGAAGTGCAATATCAAGGGTATGAATTCCACTTCAGTTGGATATTGATCCTAATCACTTTCATTGCCTGGGAGATGTTGGAAGGTGCGACCTTCCTGGACATTAATCCCTTTGAACCATTGGCTATGAAGTTCAACACATTGTGGTATTCAAGCAACATGAATAAATAGTGGTGGTCCAATGTTATATTTCACGCATACTACAACTAGTTGAAGGTAGTTATACAGTCTGATCCCTGCATGATGTCGAATACTTTACACAGGTTTAGGCCATTGATGAAGTTCAGCACGGACCGGTATTTCATTTACATCACAGCGTGCACTGATGAGCACAAGCAACAACTTCAATCCTATTAAAAGCTAACGGAGGAGGACTTGGAGGAGATCACCAAGGACTGGTCAGTGGACCTCCTCATTCTAGTAGACCCTATAGAGATATCCAATATAGACAATCCAAAAACTATGTAGGATACACCCAGACCTAGCAGGACGAAGAAAACTGAAGAGGTTTAGGATTTAGACAATGCATCTACGAAGAACGCTTCCATCTCACCAAATAAAGGAGGTGATGGTGGAGAGATAGATGGCACAGAAGTTGAATAGAAGAAAGGCATGGTTACACCGCCTAGATATGAGGAAAACCCCTTGAAGAAAAGGAAGGTTTCCCCCCCAAAGCCTTCCTCCCGGAAGAAATCAAAAGCTTCTATGAAAAAAATGCAGACTATCCTCACCTCAAATGACTTCGATTTCATTATAGCAGCCCTAAATGATGCTTCATTGAAGATAGCAGAGAAACAAGAGGCTAAGCAGGAAGCGATGTACAATAGAATCGAGATTAAGCTCCAAGGAGTGCAGCAAGCACTACAGTCCAGCCACGCAGTCCCCACTACGCCTCTGTCAGCAGGAAGACCAAAACTGGGAGATGAGCCAGTTCAACTTCAATGAATCTCTAAGATAGTTGAAGCTTGCCTTCGAAAAGTGCAAGAAGATATAGTGCAAGCCACCCAGGCTTTGACACAAGTACAAGGAGTCATTGTAGAGAAACACAGTACTGTATAATGGGAGAAGCTTAATCTCCAGGCAAAGTTCGACGAATAAAAATCCCAACTGCATAATGAAAAGGAACAGTTGCTCACAGAGAAACTCAAAGTAAAAGAAATGGTGAACAGAGCGCTTCACTCTGTGACAGTCGTAGAAGTAAAGGCTGAAGAGAGAATTCCACAGTAAGTAGTACAACTTAAATAAGTGATCCAACAGCTACAACAACACATAGCATATTTGGAGCTATGCGCAGTACCTGAAACCCCTCAAGATGTAAGAGACCAAAGGGAAGCAATAGCCAGGAGTGCAATTGAGAGACTGAAGGCTCTTGCCAGAGAGTGCAAGCAGCTGAGTAACAACAGTTCCCAAACATATGAGAAGATCGCTAAGAATCTGGAATTGTAGGCACTGGAGTCACAACTCCAGGAAGTAAAGCAGCATGTAGAGATACTACAGGCGCAGTTGAATTCCCTGTCAGTTGTAGAAAGAATGAAGCGGTTTCAACCTGAAGTTTTTAATTTTCTTTGCTGGAGCGTGGGCTGTGTTTGGCCAGAGAACATTTTCTATAATATTTAGATGATCAATCAGCAATAGGCATGCTTTCTTTTATAGGATTCCTGTGTGGATGTGTTGGTGGCGTTCTTTCTCTGTTAAGTGTTTTCCTGTGATCATTACGCTTGTTTTCATTTTCTCATTGTCAGAAGATAGTACACAGAGCAGAATTTATTGGCAAATACTCTACATATGTCCTTTTGATAATCTATATGTTTTCGTCTAAAGAGMTCAGTTAAGGAATTCTTATATGCTCCTTTGCTTGGCTTTTTCCTCCCCTATTTCTTCSTCAAATCGACACCATCAAAACTTAATTCAATCCAATATTTCCGCTACCTTGCCCTGTGTAAGAAATTTGTCCAGATCTGAGAAATCAATCACATTTCTAAGCGCAGACCCCATTTGCCCAATGGCCCTCCTTGYTGTCCCAAAACAACCAATTAAAAACCCCAACCCCATACTTTCACAGCTAGCCTAAAATCCATCCCATACAAACCAAGTTAAATCKAAAAGAGAGATCCCTCTCTAAGTCTTGGAGGGCTAGATCCAAGACTCCAAGTGGTTCGAGGTTACCTCTATGATTGCCTCCACAGCCTTAGGAAAATTACAGAGCGCTAACATTTTTGGCGACTCCACTGGGGAACTTTCTCCAGAGGTACACTTCAAGTTCAGATTTGAATTCTAATGGTGAACAGAAGCCAAACACAGAAAGGCTGTACCATTCACCTGGCGACTCCATTGTTCAAGATCCCAAGCTTCAAAGATCACAAGCGACTTCACTGCTGAAGAATCCATATTTCAAAGCCTTGATGAGGTTTCAAGATGACAGGGTATGTGGCAAATCCTATATCTTGTGAAGCCATAGAAGAAGTCAGGGGTAAGTTAGCAGAATTTCACATTGACGAAGACTTTTTAACAATTATGTTTCGTATTTTGGAATCGAGCAAATCTTCTCCTAAAGGTAAAATCTGTTTTCTTGAGCTAGTTGTGGAAAAGTTCGAAAATGATATTGAACTTTTGGATTCTCAAATTCAGTCCTACAATTTCCTAGATCTCAAAGAATTCTTGGAAAATATTCCTTCTCCAAAACAAGAGGAAATCATACTACTTGTTGATTTGCAGATTGATGATGATTATGTTTTCAAGTATAAGGCTGAAGTTGTATATGCAGGGTTTAATTTTGAAGATGGAACTGATCTACTAGTCATAGAAGATCTAGGAATGAATATCATGCATCATGCTTTAATTGATCCTATAGCAGATTACATGGAGGTTTATGTTAGCTCAAGTTTTCAAACATGTATTCTTTATAACGACCAAATATGTCACCAGTTGCCAGTACATATTTCAGCCTTGATTTTTGTCAAGCATGATGAGGAAGCCCAATCATGGGATCAACTGTTGGGTTGGCTTCATTGGCACTTTTTCATTACCTGATTGAAGCAATAATTGTTAGCAAAGTAGGGTAGGTAGGAATGTGCCAATAAGCTCAACGGGATGAGCATCTTTTCTTTTTTATCTCTTCATAGTTTTTCAGTTTACAGTTTGGGGGCAGCCCAATGATCAGCTGGTCTGTGAAATTTAGAGTTCAGCGGTTCTAGACATCTCCTTCGGAGCTATCTTCCCCAGGTGGAGCCTATGTTAGAACCCTATATAATAGGGGAATCAGTTTTCTGACTCTATCTATCTATTTCAGGCATTATGTGTTTTTCTCATGACGCATGGCGAAAATGGAAGAAAGCGCTCGACACTGACCAAGCATAAAATGAGTACCTGCGTGCGAGCTTCAAAGCGAGTTCTGGTGCATTTTTAGCCAAAAATTGTGAAGTGGTTTGAAATGGAAAATTTTGACTCTTGTGGGTAAATGCAAAGTTGGGTTTATTAGCCTAATTTGGGTTTTTATAATCTATGTTTGGTGAATTTAGCAAAAAGTGGCCCCTCGGCCTTTTTGCAGAGTTTTATGCAAAAATTTGACAATATTTTTAGCAAAAAATTATATTGGCCTAGGGCCAACCCTCCGAATACTCAACACCGAGGATAAGTACCATGTCATGCACCAACAGCAAACACACAAGCCAGCACCAGCGCCAACACCAAACCCCAAATCCCAAGCCTCGGGCTCACTTCATCGACACAACATGTGACTGTTGGCTCATTTAAACGCCCAAAGCTCAGTTTACCACGTAAATGTGGGATATTCCACACAGAAGCCAAAAATATAAAACACAGATTGCCAGATGCCAGGGTAACTCGCAGGTGTCAATTTGTCAAAAATATCATTAAAAAGGTGGCCCGAAAGCCAAGCTCCAATGCTCCATCTTCATGCACCTGAAACCACCACGCGCGAGTCAAAGGGGAACAGAGACCAAGGCCGGTTTTGTATATCAGAGTTACAGTAAAGTTGTTGAATGGAGGGAAGAAGTCAAAGCTGAAATTGTACCAGGTGTGCTTTTTATTGATGAAGTCCATATGCTTGACAGCGGATGCTTCTCATGTTTGAATCGTGCTCTGGAAAATGATATGGTGCCAATATTGGTTGTTGCAACAAATCATGATATCACTATAATGTGGTTGATACAATACTTACACAGCATGTTGAGAATGGAAATGAAGATGGTCTTTTTATAAGCAGTGTAGTAGCTTGCTCAAATATATGGGCTCTCATTATGGATGTGGGAACTGGATTCACTGCACAAGTTTATGAGCTTTCTCAATGTTTTCTTCACAAGGAATGGATCATGAAACAATGGGAGAAAAAACTATTACATAAGTGTGATTGCAGGGACCAACTATGGGAGGCAAATCAACAGTTTTGCATGCTACCTGTTTAACGGTGATAATGGCTCAGCCTGGAGTATTGTTTGTCAGGATGGTGTTAATTTCATTACTTCTAAAAACAGTTAGAGGAATGAGGCTGTAGCCATCAGTATTGTTTCTTCAGGTGGTTATGAAGATGTGTTGATTTACTCAGAGCGAGAGCAAACAGAGATACAAGGAGA
>JASDQU010103872.1:67493-77833 GCA_032191745.1 Picea mariana | reverse complement strand
CTGCAACCTTATGTCCAAATTTAGTACAATAAAAACAATGAGCATAAAATAAATTTACATACATGGGAGTGAATGATCTTCTTTGTTGTGTGGTCCTTCTAAATGCATGCCTTGGTTGATCATGATATTCTCTTCTATGGATTTCGTCATCATGGTTGAAGCTTCTTTGTTTTCTAAATGTGGTAGGTCTTGTTGAATATGTATCTATATTATAATCATTCTTCTTTGACTCTTGTTGACCATGATTCCTTCCTTTGAGTACTTCTACATAACTCTTACTCTTTTCTTCATTTTTCTTTTCTGACACCCTGGAATGCTTCTCTTCATTCTCTATTGTTGATGTGGATGTTTCTCTCTCTTTAACGATCTTGCTGAGCTTGGCAATTTTACTTCACAATGTGAAACTTCTTCTTCAATCTTATCAACCTCTTATTATTTATTCATCATATGAATTTTCATGACTTATTCTGTTCGCTTTGCTTCTTCAAGTTGGATCTTCAATGTGACATTGGGATTCTTTTCCTTTTCAATCTTGGGATTGTCTTTTATTTCATTGGGATTTTTGTCTCATTACTTTCAATTTTCAAATAAGAGCATTCAATTTCAAGATGTCGACACTTTTCACAATTAAATCAAAATAACTCACCTATGTTGGCTTTTGTCACTTCGCACTCTTCTTCTTCTAAATCAGTCTGACATGATGAGAATCTTACCTCTTGTTCTATACCTTCATCTTCTTCAGTAATATCTAACTCTGTAATGGGAGAATAATAGATATTATGTAGCTTATCCTAGAGTTCTTTAGCTAATGAACATTTTCCCACTTTGTCCTTTACTGAATCAGGCAATTATTTGAAGATAAAATCCATTGCTATTTTGTTGTTCTTTTTGAATTCCTTCTTGGTTGTATTCTTTGGTTTCTTTGTAGTATTGTATCTTGTAACAAATGAGTGCCAAACATCATATCCTTTTTCCTGTAAAAATACCTTCGTCCTGCAACTCCACACTTCATACTTCATACCCTTCTGACCATTGAGAATTGGTGCTCCATTCATACTGCACTCCATGATATACCTTCCAGTGGTTAAATTATTTCCTAAAGAAACATTCTCTGATACCAATTGTTGGAATACTAAGATTGGGGGGGTGAATTGATATGAGCACTTTATACCACTTTTAACCACAATATATATTCTTTCACTTTTACACAATGTTCAGCAGTATATCATCAATGTATCATCTATGAATGCATCTGATATATATATAATCAACATCACATCAAGAACACAGTACACCAGTATATACGTGGAAACCCAAATGGGAGAAAACCATTGCATTATTTCTTATATATATCAAGAATTCATTCATAGGAATGACAAACTTCATAATTCTCCAGTATCAAATAGAAGGAGGCCCAAACCCCCTATTCTCAATCTCCAACCTGAAGGAATCTACAACTCCCTTAATTCTATGGCTCCAACCAGAAGGAGGCTACAACCCCCTGAGTTCTCTGGATCCAAATGGAAGGTGGCTCCAACCACCTAGTTCTCAAGCTCCAACTTGAAGGAAGCTCCAACTCTTTGATTCTCTAGCTCCAACCAAAAGGAGACTATAAACCCCTTTCCTTGCCCCATCTTGCCACCCTAAAATATAAATGTATACCAATTTTCACGGACACTTCCACTGTCACTGACAAAAAATCTTTCATTGCCACTACCACTGTCACTGTCACATTCACATCAACCTGTCCAACCTCTCACTGTCTCATCCATGAAACTATATTCACTCTCATCCACATGCAACTCATGCCAATATCACCAAGAGAATATCTCAAACCATATACTCAACATCAATAACACATGCATATACTAAGAATGCACCAATATCACCAACATACCATCACAAGATATGTGCCTGTACCATACTATGTACCAAACCTATACCAAGAATCAACCATGCATAAACATGTACCACAAAATGTACCAACCATGTACATCAACACCATACCATATATTAATCATGTACAATACCATGTATCAACCATGCACCATAACAAGTGTCTCAGCCATATAACATATCACTCTCAATTATTCAATGTACCATATCACTATATCCCAAATATAAGCCTCAATTATATGCCCATTGTTAGAAAAACAAGATCGCGGAGAAATAAAATAAGACAAATGCAGAAATAAAACATAGAAGATACATAATACAATAGAGACACACATATATATATGTGGTTCACCTAGTGTGGACTACATCCACTAGAGAAATTTCTAGGTCCTTCCTTTTTATTATCTAGCAAATGAAGGGATACATTCTACAACACACCAATTGTAACTTCCTCTACTTTCTCTCATAGTCTCCTCTCTCATAATAAAATATTCACAATAATACATAGCCGCAATATAATTCCCTCATAAAAGAGGGTTGCCTTCTAGGGAAAAAAAACCTAACATAACTTCTACCGTCAGATCTGCGACCTTATAATGAATGGTCCAAATTTACTATGAAATTACAATATACATTTACAAGGTATTTTTTCCTCCGAGGGCCCGCTTTCCCCCCAGACCCTGCAAGGGGGGCAAGCCCTCCCTACAACCCCCCCCTCCCCCCCATGTGGAGGGGTGTATAGTATTCATGGGGTATAAACACGGCTGAAAACAAAGAACTATGAAACAGGAATATAATCAGCATCCACAACCAACAATCTCCCGCTTGGGGACTGATCACAACAACTCCACTATTGTTGTACCCACTGGACTATAATCCACCTTGGACCTGGAAATTTTCTCATCTTCACCTTCATTCTTGAAGACCAACTGAAACTGAGTAGGAACTTAGTTTCTCCTTGGTTACTCCCTTTTTTAACATGTCTGCAAGATTTTGTCTTGTATGTATATTTTCCAAGTTCAAATTCCCATATTCCAAGACGTATCGTATGAAATGATACATGAGTTGTATATTCTTAGTATTCAAATGGAAGTTTGAGTTCTTTGTAAGATGAATGGAACTCTCATTGTCATGGTACAACCTACTATTGTCTTGCTTCTTTCCCAATTCCTCCATAAAACCAAAGCATTTATTTACTAGCGTCTGTAGCAGCAACATATTATTCTTATGTTGTTGAAAGTGAAACAGCCTTTTGCAGTTTCAAAATCCAACTTACCGTTGTTCCATCTACAGTAAAAACATACCCTTTGGTGCTCCTCCTGCTATCTTTATCACCTGCCATATCTAAATCAACATATCCCTATAGAATAGTGTCTGAAACTCAAAAACATAATGCATGAGAAGAATTACCTCTCAAATGCCTAAGAATCCACTTTACTTCCTCCTAATGTTCTTTACCTATATTTCTCATATACCTACTCACAAATCCCACTGCATGTGAAATATCTGGTCTTGTGCAAACCATCGCATACATCAAGCTACCAACTGTTGATGAATAAGTGACCCGGGACATGTATTCTATCTCCTCTTGTGTCTTGGGACACATTTCCTTAGTTAATTTGAAATAGTTGGCAAAATATGTACTAACTGGTTTTTCATTCTGCATTCTAAACCTCTCCAACACCTTCTCTATGTACTCACCCTCAGACAATGTCAATTTGTAATTTTTCTTATCTCTTGTTATTCTCATACCAAGGATTTTCTTTGCACACCCAAATCCTACATCACAAATGAATTAGATAATTTATTCTTGAGAACATTTATATCCTACATATTAGACCCTGCAACAAGCATGTCATCTACATACAATAGCAATATAATATAGCTTCATTTTTCTAGTTTTTTAAAACAAACACAGTGATCAAAATGACATCTACTATAACCTTGTTTTGTCATAAACCTATCAAACCTCAAATACCACTCCCTTGGAGCTTGCTTTATCTAATATCCCCAAGGACGAGCCCCAGTTGTATTTATAAATTGTAAACATGTTTTGTAGGCTAGTGAGTTGAGTGTTGATAAGTTGGTGGGCTTATGTGTTTACTAGGCTGGAGAGCCTAGGTGTTAAAGGCCAAGAGATTGATTTTGTATATGTAACTATGCAAAATCATTAATAAAATATAAACATCGTTGCGTGCAGACCGACCACGAAGAAAGAGTGATGGGGGACTAAGCTTCCACAAGGTTGGGTAAGGGAGGAGGCTAAGTCTGTGGCCTAGGGGCTAATCTATGGGGCTTACCTATAAAGGGGATAATAAATTATTATTTCCTAAAGGATAAGGTGGACAATTGATGAGTGTTGTCCTAAGTTCCTGGGAATGTGGAACAAATGTAAATGTGGTCCATGCAGCTCCAGGAAGACAAGTGTCGACCTGGGCGCATGCAATTAAAGATAATGATTTGAGCCATGTTGGGGGTTTGTCCTCCATTCTCGACCCACTGTCTAACCATGAACTGGGGGGCATCCATCACAGATCTCTGGAACCAGTAACCCATGAGTCAAATGGTGCTAGTAGTTTGTTGGTCATTTGTCCATCCTCTACATGAGTTCACGCACCCATTCTTCCATACTTGGCCTGAGTTCATTGGAATCCTTCCCGAGAACTCATTTTGTCTCTGCATTGGACCTCTACATAAGCCACGCACCTCTGAAAATCATACCCCTGAATCCTACCCGCGTCTTCTATGAAGCCTGACCATCCCATAAATGTCTATGTCGTGTGTGTTATAATTATGGTCTGTTGCAGCCATCCAATCCTTAGTTGAGTGTGCTTGTTGTCATCGTAWGCTCCTTGTTGAGTATTGTTGYTGTTCTCCTTGTGCTGGAATGGAGCTGAAGAATCAGGTTGCCAAGCCTGTGTGCAACACTCTCTCCAGGTGAGAGAGGTGGTTGTGGTTGAAGAGGCAGGTTGTTAGGCCTATGAGTAACTCTCTCCAGGTGAGAGAGTGTGATGGTGGAAGTGAGTTCTACTAGAAGGGCCCCGAGCTGCTACAGAGCTCTGAGAATTCTGGTCTGGCCTATTGYTGAAGCCCAAGGCAAGGGAGGTGAAGCAGCCGATGGAATTTCATGTGTGAYAGTGAAGGTGTATACTCTTGGTGTGGGAAAGGAATGTGGGGAATSAGAGTCTATGAGCAGTGGCAATAAGTGGCTCCTAAGAGAGAATCCTTCCTCCTAAACTRTGTGTCTCCCTGTTGACCTTGCCTAGCCTAGGATTCCCTTGCCCGATGGAGCTTAGTCCCAGCTCAGGGGTGACCCTATTGCTAAGAGTGATGAGCAGCGTGGTCTAAGGCTAGGAAGTTCATGGAAGGTCTGCACGTAGTTGGTGGTGTTATTCCAGTTGAAAGATAAGTATAATTTACGTGATTAATTTTATGTTATGCATGCATGTGATGCTGGAATTTTATCATGTATTCTGTGCGTATATGAATTACTGTCTATTACATTTGAATCTATATAGTATAAGTAAATCTATGTTATGTGTTTTATTTCGATTAAAAATGCATGTTATATATTTATATGTGAATGTTCTATGTGGTAGTGTTACTCAGCCTATTGAATGGTTGGGGATGCTACAGTTTGGTATTGCAGCTAAGTCAGAGCTGAGTAGTGGCATTGCCCAGGCTGGTTGATGGTTTGGGATGTTACAAATTGGTATCAGAGCCATGGTTTCAACACTGAGCCTGAATGGGCTATGTTAGTGGTAGTTGAAGCAAAAGTTTCAGAAAAGAAATGTTGTCAGAATGGACAAAATTCAAGTTCAGAGCCAAGGTTTGGGATAGATAAGTGGTCATTGGACCCAAAGTTTCAGGTAGAAATTGTGTCTGGAGGACCAATTTCTAACCCCAGAACCTTCCCGAGTGCCAAGAAGTTACCTTGGTCATGTTACGAAGCTTAGGAGGAATAGCGGTATCATAAAACCACGACAGAAGTGGTGTTGGGCCACAGAGTAATGTGGAAATTAGGCTCTGTTCGGGAGAAGGAAAATCCTTCACGACCGTCAGATCTAGTAATGTTGTGAGGCGGTTAGCCATGAATTCATTTGTAAATCCGCAGAGTAAAAGAGTTTGTTCTGCACCGTAGGATCTGTTCGGAAGGAAGGGAAATCCTTTACGACCATCAGATCTGGAGAAGTTGTAGAAGGGTTAACCCAGAATCCCTTCGGACTTCGCGACTTCAGTGAAGTCTAATGCCAGAAACAAGAGAAGGGTTGAAGCCCGAAGCTCTGAAGTGGATCTACACCGTAGATCTAGAGAGGAGAGCTTAATCGTTGTATCAAGCCAATGTTAAAAATGTCAAACGCAGTAGTGAAGGATGAAATCTCTCGAAGCGCCGAAGTAGTGAGTCATGATGACATCACTTGGATTGACGTGGACACATGGGTTGTGTGCCATGTATAAGCAATTTTCAAACCCATGGAACATTGAAATGCCATATGGAACGTGATGTGTGACACCGATCTGATTGGGCCATGAGTCAGCTGCTATTATTTCACCACGTGGCACTCTGTATAAGCATGGATATTGGGGCCAAGGTTACGTAACAAAGTTAAAGGTCGAAGGACCCAGACTGGCGTTGATCATGATACATCAATATCAATGGCCAGGAAGCATTGTGGGGACCCAAGTTGCATGGGAATTAATTCTCCAAGGAGGTCCCGCAATCCAAACCGTGGTTTCAATGAGGGGTTACATGTCATTGTCAAAAGAATTGTGGGATGAAAGGCGGGTTACTCCAAACCGCTACCGCATGCCCCTACAATTGGAAAACATAACTGATGTGACGTAATGATGTCACCAAGGATGATTGGGAATGTTCAGAGAATTACAGTTCAGATGTGTGGATGTGAGATCCTCCGAAGCTCTAAAGACCTGAAGACCCAGAACTCAGACACCAGAGGTTCCATAGTAAGTGTCGTCCGTCAGATGCTGAGTATACGTGGATGGTTAATCCGCCCTACGTCACGAGTCTGGTAATCTAGAACTCTAAGAGAATGTTGTGTGGTGCTTTGAAATCTTCTGAAGTGATCTAGCACTTGCTCATGGCCCATGATCGCATGGGTTGGGGACTGAGAGAAAGGGGCTAGTGCCCGAAAATGATTACAGAGCAGAGAAGAGCTCAGAAAGAAAATGAAATATGAACGTTTTCTTAAATCAGATTGGTCTGAATGCATAAACTGGTGAAGTATTGAATAAATTTCAATTGTTTCTCTTCTGTGAGTTTTTGAGTACAAGGATTGCACATTGTCCGCAAGGAGTGCATTGATAGAGGTAAGTTAACCTCAAAGAAGCACATGAGAGATATCGTTGAACCTTCATCAACAAAAGTGCAAGGATTGCACAGGAAGAACTTTGTGTTGAGTTCAAAGAGAGATAGATTCACTGAGAACTCTGTAGGGCTCTGCCAGGCAGGCATCAAGCGAGTGCAAGTGTGCACATAGAGAACTCTTTATCGAGTTCAGGGACAATAGTATCAAAGGAAGATACTCACAGAGTTTTTGAACACTCGATAGAAAATGCTCAGCAAGGTGTGCTTTGAGCACAAGGTTTCCAGGAGCGCACGAAGTTTTCCTTTGAAAGGAAACAGAAGGGTCGAGACCCTTATGATACTGAGTAAATCAAAAAGCTCAGAAGAGATAATGCTTATGAGAGAGAAGACAAGATCCAAGAGGTGGTCTCGCAGGAGAAAGGTCAAAGGTCAAAGCCTTTGAACACTGACAAAATATTCCAAGGCAGAATAAGTAAAAAACTCAAGAGGAGGAGTGACAACAACCGTCAGATCGGTTGTGGGGAGGAGCCTAGACCATTAGATCAGCATCCAACATAACAAAGGAAGCACAGAGGAGAGGAATGGATCCCATCCATTAGGTCTGGGCATGAAGGACCAGCAACCGTTGGATCTGAAGGTAAGTGCACGAGACTTAACGCTTATGTGTGCAAGAGAAATGAACTTGTCAAAGTCCCAAAGAAGTGATTTCGGACCATCCATCCTCAAGGAGGACAGGTGGCGTAAGATCCACAACTTTGGAAGTTTTTGGACAAGGAGGAGGAGAAGCAGCCGAAGTAAATCTCGGTCGTTGATCTGAAAGTGGACGTGTTGCACCAGATCTGGAACTCCGGGTATGGAGCACTCCGAATGAAAGTAGAGGATGAAAGTGTCGAAGTCCCAAATGAGATCTCAATTGTTGATCGAGGAGGAGGTCGAAGGACCGTTGATTTGGTCTTGGTCGGAAAGAGTCGAAGTCCCGAAGAGAATCAGGGACATTGATTTGGAGAGGGCACGTGGCAGAAGATATGTCACTTCGGGGAAATTCACTACGAATATTTGTGTGTGTGGAGATGTGAGAACTCCTGAAGGCCAGAGAGCCAGATTTCATTGAAACCATCCGATTGTTGAGGAAATGTGTCATTATATCTTCCACTCTAGAATATTGTAATACGGGGAAAAGTAGATAGTTGAGAGTTGAAACTCTCRAGGGTTGGAGAGCCRGAATCAACCGTAGTCATTGATTTGGAAGGGAGCTACCTATCGACAGATCATGTAGATATGGGATCGTGTGTGGAAGGAGGATAGATATTAGTCATTGAATGTGGATCATCACCAAGGGATTGGAGGTCGATGGAAGAGCTGCATTGCGGGGCCTGAACTTGCTCGGATGTTAAAAATATGAGAGCAAGCCACAATTTATACCATGGTTTTAACAAATTCATGTGTGGCAGCTGGAGGTGAATTGCGGGGTGAAAAGAAGGTTGGCCTAAAACCACTCTTGCCCATTCCTAAAATCACAGTTTTCCATGAGGTCATAGCCCAGGGTCTTTTGAAAACAAAAGGACTAATGAAAAAGGGGCTAGCGCCTAAAACTTGGAGTTTTGGAAGTGCGTAGGAATAAGCTCGTGGGTCTGTCAGGACCTACACTAATCCAGGTGGATATTGGTGGCCACCCTCCTATTTCACTTAGACCTACACCATTGTTTCTTTCGGTTTTTCAGTTTCCTTAATTGTAGCACAATTTACTATTTTTAGCAGTTTTTCGGGTCCTGAACTTTCGGAGCCGTTTTGAGGCCCTAAACGATGTTTTTTGGGCATGAATGCTTTGAAAAATATGAGTTTGATTCAAACTCGATATTCACTATCAGTAGTGTAGTCCTCGAATAGATATTTCTAACGATGTATCATGTGCATCAAACGGAGATAGTATGCCAAAGTTATGACCCTGGGAAATTGATGTACCAATTTACCCCAACGGGGCCCATATTCTGGTGTTTCATCTTCTAGGGTTAGGTTTTTTTATGTTTAGGGTTTTCCATTGTTTCTCAATAATATATAGGCCTTCGAGCCTCATTGTAACACAAAGTTCATAGGCCAGTAGCCGCCACATCTCTTCTCAGAGATAAGCTACCAACGCCCGATCTATTTTATTTCCATTCTGTCTGTAAGCATATTTCAGTCATTTGTTGTTAATGAAATGAAGTTTTACTTCCATTTCATATCTGCATTTATGTGTATTTATGTATTTCATTGTATTCCTGCATAAATCTGGATCATTGGTATCAAAGCAGTCTGCTCTTTCTTGATCCTTCTTTGCATGTCCCCAACGAGATCGGGGTATAAGGAGTTAGGGCTCAACCTGGTTGAACCATTGTAAGATTAGCCTCGCAAACCCCGACGCTCGCCCATGGGGGAACAAAAGAAAGATGAGGGAGTAGGAGATCCTATCAAATTATTACTCTAGGAGGACCTCGAGAAACAAAGGAACGCGATGATGGACAACTTTGCCCAGATCCTTCAACGGTTGCCCACTGGCAGCGCATCTATATCCAAAAACCTATTTGGAGGTGCCACTCCTTTCAAGGTACAAGTAAACTTTGACATTCCCATATTTGAGGGCCAAATAGATGCAGATAGCATTGATAGATGGTTGAATCTTCTAGAAGGGTATTTCTCGGTTCATGACTTTTCTGATCGAGAAAGGTTTATTTTTTCACTCCTTAAAGTCGCCCCCCATATCAAGGACTGGTGGGAAACCTACTGGGAGCAACAGGGCAAGGGGGAACCCTCTCTGTTCTCGGTCGCACCCACTTGGAATTCTTTCTGAGATGCCACCAAGGAACAATATTATCCCATGGGGAGCTATGAGAACAAATACATACAATGGACTACGTTGCGGCAGCAAAGAGACCAAGATGTGCATGAGCTAACGAATCTGTTCCATACCCTACGCACAAAGTTGGGTATCAAAGATTCGAAGAAAAATTTGGTGTTAAAGTACCACAGTTGTCTTCATAGATACATTCAGGAGGAAATGGAGTTCCTCAACATCTCCTCACTTGGTGCAACATACCGGTATGCTGCCAAGATTGAGCAGAAGTTCAAACAGAAGAAGCGA
>JASDQU010103872.1:53379-67393 GCA_032191745.1 Picea mariana | reverse complement strand
TGCTGGATAATAATAAAGGAAGGACCTGGCAATTTCTCTGGTGGACGTAGCCCACACTGGGTGAACCACGTAAATCTGTGTCTCTCTTGTATTGTGTGTCTTCTGTGTTTTGTTTCTGCATTTGTTTTATTTTATTGCTCCGCGGTCCTGTTTTTCTAACAACTTAGAGACTCTAGATTGACTATCGGGCACTAAACAAGATCATTGTCCGGAATAGGTACCCGATCCCATGGATTGATGACCTTCTAGACCAACTCAAGGGGGGAAAATATTTCAGCAAGATCGACTTGAAGTCTGGGTATCACCAGGTACTAATCAAACCCTCTGATGTGTGGAAGACTGCCTTCAAATCCAAGGAGGACCTTTTCGAATAGTTGTCCATGCCTTTCGGGTTGACGACTGCCCCTACAACCTTCATGAGACTAATGGAAGACATCTTGCGACCATTCACCAACTCATTTGTAGTGGTGTACTTGGATGACATTTTGATCTTTAGCCAGACTTGGAAAGAGAACCTCCACCACATCCGACAAGTCCTCCAAACACTGTGACAACACAAGTTGTGTGCCAATTTGGAGAAGTGCACTTTTGGTATGACCCAGTTCAGTATCTAGGATACATTATTGATGAGTGTGGGGTGCATGTGGATCCATCCAAGATCCAAGTCATTCAGGATTGTCCATCCCCAACCACCCTAACAGAGCTCCACATCTTTTTGGGTCTTGCCAATTTCTACCATAGGTTTGTGTTGGGATTCTCTCATATCACTTGGCCCTTGAGTCAAGTCACCAAGGGAGGAGCGAAAGAAAAATTCTTTTGGTTTGAATATCAACAGAAGGTGTTCGACAATTTGAAGCATCGTCTCTACTCTGCACCAGTGCTCACATTACCAGACTTGCAACAACCATTTGAGATTGAGACAGATGCCTCCGACTATTCTATTGGGGCAATCCTTACTCAACAGGGGCATCCAGTGGCATATCACAGTGAGACACTTTCCGACACAGTACAGAAGTATCCCACTTATGACAAGGAGATGTATTCCATTATGCAGGCTTGCCGACAATGGAAGAATTACATTTTGGGAAAGGAAACATTCATCCACACAGACCACCAACCCTTGCAGTTCATATAGACACAAGGGAAGTTGCAAAATGATCGCCATCAGAAGTGGTCCACATACCTGCAAAAGTTTCATTTGAACATTAAGTACAAGAAAGGAAGCACCAATAATGTTACATACTACCTCAGTTGAACCCCTATCATGGTGCTAACCATAGTGCTCAATTCTTGTGGGCATGAGACCTCTGATTGGTTGCTTCTCTACAAAAGTGATCCAGAATTTGGCCACACATACAATACACTCTTGGAGGGTAAGAAAGTTCCTAATTTTCACCTCCAGGATGCCCTACTATGTCACCTGGTACATATTTGTGTTCCTTCAAGTGAGCATGCCAAGATGATTTGGGAGGCGCACTACAGTCAGGTCGCTGGGAATTTCAGGGTTGCGAAAACCGTGGCAGTACTGCAAAAGGATTTCTATTGGCCGAACCTTCGACAAGATATCGGGAAGTACATCAAGTCCTGCACTGCTTGCACCATTTCCAAACCGACCATCAAGAAGCAAGGCCTCTATACTTCTCTACCCACCCCTAGTCAACCTTGGGAATCCATCTCCATGAATTACATGTTGATCCTTCCTTATACTAAGCATGGCAATGACTGTGTTTTTGTGGTCATCGACAGATTCTCAAAGATGTCCATTATGATGGCCTGCAAGACAAATATCACAGCAGAAGCCACTGCTAAACTCTTCTTTGAGCGAGTGTGGGTACACTTTGGGATCGCGCAGTCTATCATCTCAGATCGGGATAACAGGTTCCTCAGTACATTTTGGTCCAAACTTTGTTCGATGTTGGACACCAAGCCCACCAAGTCCACATCTTTCCATCCGCAAATTGATGGTCAGACAGAGGTCATCAACCGGATGATTGTACACATTATGTGCATGTACAACTAAAAGCATCCACGCACATGGGATGAGAGCCTCCCCTATGTACAACATAGCTACAACTGGACTCTCCATAGCTCAACCAGCCACAGCCCCTTTCAGGTGGGCTTGGGATTCCAGCCACTATGTCCCATTGACGTAGCCATGCCATTTGCGGCTACTCAGGCAGATTCAGCCCATGTCCAATCTGAGTTTCACAAGGCRAACAACTTCATTGAGCACATTCATCACATCCKCCAACAGGTTCATGACATCTTGGACAGAGCCAATGTTAAGTACAAGTAGCGACATGATCAACATTGGGTGCCACACAACTTCTAGGTGGGCGACAAAGTGTGGCTACATTTGCAAAAGGAGCGCCTCACTAGACCCTACCGCAAGATTTGCTCGCTCTGATATGGGCCATACACCATCAACAAGGTTGTAGGGGAAAATGCCTTTGAGCTCAGTATTCCACCATTCCTTGGTCTGCACCCAATGTTTAATGTCAACCGCCTTCGTCCCTACTTTCCACCTCTACTAGACACATCTGACATGGCATAACAACTCACACCAACAGAGTTAAACCCAGATTGCATGGAACAAGCCACAACTGATTGGATTATGGACACATAGATCAAGAACACCCGCTAGTAGAGGATCCAACTATATCAAGTTGTCAAAGCAGGCCAACTCCTTCACCAGGGCAAGTGGCTCACCAGGGACCAATTTCAACAGAAGTTTCCTCATCTCATGGAGGAAATCAACGCAATGGGGACCATTGCTTCCTAAGGGGGGAGGAATGATCCAAGTGGATATTGGTGGCCACTCGCCTATTCCACTTGGACCCACACCATTGTTTCTTTTAGTTTTTGAGTTTCCTTAATTGTAGCACAATTTACTATTTTTAGCAGTTTTTTGTGTCCTGAACTTCTGGAGTCGTTTTGAGGCCCTAAACAACATTTTTTGGGCATGAATGCTCTGACGAATATGAGTACGTTTTGGACTCGATATTCTTTGTCAGCAGTGTGTTCCTCAAATAGATATTTCTAATGATGTATCATGTGCGTCAAACAGAGATAGTATGCCAAAGTTACGACCCTGGGAAATTGATGTACCAATTTACCCCAACGGGGACCATATTCTGGCGTTTCATCTCCTAGGGTTAGGTTTTTTTATGTTTATGGTTTTCCATTGTTTCTCAATAATATATAGGCCTTCAAGCCTCATTGTAACACAGATTTCATAGGCTAGTAGCTGCCACATCTCTTCTCAGAGATAAGCTACCAGCGCCTGAGCTATTTTATTTCCATTCTGTCTATAAGCATATTTCAGTCATTTGTTGTTAATGAAATGAAGTTTTACTTCCACTGCATAATTGTGTTTATGTGTATTTATGTATTTCATTGTGTTCCAGCATAAATATGGATCATACACACAGAAGGAAAGGGGACCTGTGTAAGATTAATAGGGGTTTAGCAAAGGCCCGAAGAGTCAATCTAACTCAACATTTGGAGAGTTTGAAGATCCATTGACCGAGAGCTCAGCAAACCATGTTGAGGTGGGGGCATTGCATCGAAAGTGCTCAGGGAAGGAATGATCATGCACAGTGATCACAATGGGAGCACAAGAAGATCCGGGAATCTGGGAAGAATTGAAGACTTTTGGGTTCATCAAGGAAAAGTTTTATAGGGAAAAAGAAGTTGTTGCAATTTTTGTGGCAGAAAGTATGTTATGGCTTGCTGGGTCAGCCAGAGGAAAGAATGCTTGCATGTTTTCAAGTGTTGTTGGTGATGTTTTTGCATAAGGAGGCAAGAAATAGATATCTGAAGTGTTGGTTATAAGTTTGATAAAAGAAGCATGAAATCTTCTACTACATCATACTTTTAGGTAGTATAAAAATTATTAATGGCAGTCATGTAGGTATGAGTTTTTATTACTCTTTTTTCTTTGCATAATTGTTGAAAGGAAATTTAGGTAAGAATTTCCTCACCCAGAGTTATTTTATAAAATCACGTGATTATATTATTGAATGCATACCAGTGGATGTGGTAAAGGCTGGAGGCATGTATTAATTTAAATATTTTTAGCTTCCGAATGCACACACTGACATAGTAGAATTTCATGTTAATTTGGTTATGGGGTATTAACCAAAGAATTAAAAGATAAGAACTTTTTATAGGAATGAATGTCAATAAGCTAGTCATGTATGAGACCAAGACCTGGTTGGATATGGAAAGGTTATGAACCACACAGGTACTAAAAGCTTCCTACCTTTAAATAAAACTTGGGCTGCAACCTTTTTGCTAACACTAATGAACACCATGGAATTATATTCTTGGTGTAGTGTTCAGGTCGAAAAGGAAGGCATCCAATTAATTGGGAAGACAATAGGAAGTGTATGGAGAATGTGTCAACACAATTTCCAAAATTCCAACTTATGGATGGTGAGATACATGAATGAGATAAACAACATTGTGTTATTCAATGCATGGTGCACTAAATAAATAGGCATTGAGAGTTGTACTCATGTCTAGTAAGGGGCAGAGTTGCACTCATACATGATGGAATTGTATACTTAAATGCACTTTGTTGAATGCATTTTGTGAGTGCATGTATATATGTTTTTGGCATGGAAATAATTATACTAATGGGTGAAATGTTGTTAACTTGTGAAGTTGAGAACATTTCAGGAACTGTTAAACATTGCAACAGGAAAGTTGCAAGCCAGGTAGTCACATGAATAGAGACTACAAAAAAAATTATGTTTAGAAAATTGAAATAATAAACTTACTGTTGTTAATTATGAACATGCATATGCATAGAATGATGAGTCATTCTATTTGGTTAAATTGTTTGGTAATTGTAATTGAATTGCTAGGTGCAGGCAATTCTAATATCGTTGCATAAGGTGTTGTACATGTTGAATTATGATGTATAGAAAATACTGACAATTTGTTGGTTGTATGCAAGATGAAGAATTACAGGAAAAATGGTATGCAATTTGGTGCCTATGGAAAACCACAAGGATGGTTGCATTCATAATATGGGAACCGCCAAGATGAATTATGAAACAAAATTTCAAGTTTTGGGGAAAAGATGAATTCCCTTTGAACTAATTTTGAGTGTCTAAATAAATTATTGTATGTTTTCTCATGATAACTGCATGTGGGTGATGCACATGAGAAGATGTTGATTAAATTTAGAATGTTGACTACAAAGAGTAGATCAAGAAGATGTTGCTTTGAGACCTCTGAGGAAATTTGGAACTCCTCAAGCCACGGTTCTCTAAGACTTCCTAAGTCGGCCTGTTGCTGAAGCCCAAGGAAAGGGAGATGTAGCAGCAGATGGACTGTCTGACAGTGAAGGTGTACACTCCTGGGGTGGGATAGGCATGTGGGGAATGAGAGAACATTGGTTGGAGTGTTGTTGAGGTTTGGTTGTTTAGAGTGTTGTTGAGGTTTGGTACCTTGGCCTAGACCATGTGGATATGGATTTTGGACTGTGGCTATCTTGGGAAGCCATTGCCTCGATGGAGTCATAGCCCTGCTCAGGGGTGGAAGGTCTTCTCAATCAAAAGATAATTATAAATTCTTTATTTATTGTATGTTGTGTATCTTGTATATAGGTTATAATGTTATTAGAATTGCATGTATATACATAAATATAAATTACATATATGATTGCATTACCTACATCCATGAATGTACATAATGTGTTTCATATTTCACTGCTTAAGAAATATATACTTGATGCTAATCATGTAATCGATTGGAATGTGATCCTGGTGGAGCAAGAAGGTGTCTTGCAAGTTCATTTGGTGCACATATTGGACCGAAAGAGAAAACAACTCTGGAATCAATCCATAGGGCTTGTAAAAGTCCATTGGACCTAGTACGGTCCTAAAGATGCGACATGGGAGCATGAGGATGCTATGCAGGCAGAATACCCACATCTCTTTGAAGATTTTGGAAATCTTGTTGATGTTGTGTAAAGAGTTTCCCTGAGGACAGTGAAAAAATAAGGGGAGGGGATTGTAATATCCCCAAGGATGAGCCCCAGTTGTATTTATAAATTGTAAACATGTTTTGTAGGCTGGTGAGTTGGGTGTCGATAAGCTGGCGGGATTATGTGTTTACTAGGACGGAGAGCCTCAGTGTTAAATGCCAAGAGCCTGATTTTGTATATGTAACTATGAAGATCATTAATAAAATATAAATATTGTTGTGTGCAGACTGACCACAAAGAAAGAGTGATGGGCGACTAATATTCCACAAGGTTGGGTAAGGGAGGAGGCTAAGTGTGTGACCTAGGGGCTAAGCTAGGGGGCTTACCTCTAAAGGGGGTAATAATTGATTATTATTTCCTAAAGGCTAAGGTGGATAATTGATGAGTATTGTCCTAAGTTCATGGGAAAGGGGAACGAATGAAAATGTGGTGCATGCAGCTCTAGGAAGACAAGTGTCGACTTGGGCGCATGCAGTTAAAGTTGATGAGTTGAGTCATGTTGGGGGTTCGTCCTCCATTCTCGACCCATTTTCTAACCGTGAATTGGGGGGCATCCATCACGGATATCTAGAACCAGTAACCCGTGAGTCAAATGGTGCTAGTATTTTGTTGGTCATTCGGCCATCCTCTATGTGATTATGCGTGCCAATTCTTCCATAATTGGCCTGAGTTCGTTGGAATCCTTCCCAAGAACCCATTTTGTCTCTGCATTGGACCTCTACATAAGCCACGCACCTATGAAAATCAGACCAGTGAAGCTGACCCGCGTCTTCTGTGAAGCCTGAGCATCCCATAAATGTCTATGTCGTGTGTGTTATAACTATGGGTTGTTGCAGCCATGCAGTCCTTGACTGAGTGTGCTTGTTGCCATCGTTTGTTCCTTGCTGAGCCTTGTTGTTGTTCTCCTTTGTTGGAATGGAGCTRAAGAAGCAGGTTGTTAGGCCTATGTGCAACACTCTCTCCAAGTGAGAGAGGTGGTTGCGGTTGAAGAGGCAGGTTTCTAGGCCTGTGAGAAACTCTCTCCAGGTGAGAGAGTGTGCTGGTGGAAGTGAGTTCTCTTGGAAGGGATCATGTAGCTGYTACAGAGCTCTGAGAATTCTGGTCTAACCTGTTGCTGAAGCCCAAGGCAAGGGARGTGAAGTAGCCRATGGAATGTCCTATGTGACAGTGAAGGTGTATACTCCTAGGGTGGGACAGGCATGTGGGGAATGAGAGTCTGTGAGCAGTGGGCATAAGTGTCTCTTGGGAGAGAATCYTTCCTCATAAATTGTGTGTCTTCATGTTGACCTTGCCTAGCCTAGTATTCCCTTGCCCGATGGAGCTTAGTCCCAGCTCGAGGGTGACCTACTGTTGAGAGTGATGAGTAGTTCAGTCTAAGTCTGGGAGGTTCGTGGAAGGTCTGCACATAGTTGGTGGTGTTATTCCAGTTGAAAGATAAGTATAATTTGCATGATTAATTTTATGTTATGCATGCATGTGATGTTGGAATGTTATCATCTATTCTGTGTGTATAAGAATTATTGTCTATTACATTTGAATCTATATCGTAGCAATAACTCTGTGTTATGTGTTTTATTTTGATTAAAAATGCATGTTATATATTTATATGTGAATGTCCTGCGTGGTAGTGTTACTCGGCCTATTGTGTGGTTGGGAATGCTACAGTTTGGTATCGCAGCTATGTCAGATTTGAGTAGTGGTGTTTCCCAGGCCAGTTGATGGCTGGGGATGTTACACTTTAGGCCATATAAACTCTTCTTCAACCTGCATACCAAATTTTCCTTCCCTTTGACGTAATACCCATGTGGTTTCTCCATATAAATATATTCCTCCGAATCCCCATGGAGAAAAGTTATTTTTATATCTAACTATTCAAGATGCAAATCTTCTACTTCCATAAGACTTAAAATAGTCCTAATTGAATTCATCTTAACAATAGGAGAAAATATTTCATCAAAATCTATACCTTTCTTTTGTGCAAACCCCTTTACAAAAAGTCTAGCCTTGTACCAATTTTTGCCTCCATCTTCTTCCTTCAACTTGTAAACCCATTTATTCTACAATGCTCTTTTTCCTGCAAGAAACTAAACCAAATCCCAAGTCTGGTTATTTACAAGGGAATCCATTTCCTCTCTCATGCCTTGCTTCCACTTCTTTTTAGTGTCTACATGCATTTCCTCTTCATAACATTCTAGTTCACAAGAATCATTCAACAATAAATAATACAATGAAGGAGAGTATCATTCAGGGGGTCTACTTAACCTGGTAGATATTCTAACAACACTTGCAGGAGTTTGAGTTACATGTTGCTCCTATTGTTGTACATTTTGATTTTCTAGTACCCTTGGAATTTCTTTTTCAGTGATCTCATCAAGCACTGTGTATTCTGGTTTTTCTTTTTCCTATTTATTTCCCTTCAACTGATCTTTGTACATGACCTTCTCATTGAATATCACATCTCTACTTCTAATGATTTTTTGATTTTCATAATCCCATAAACAATAACCAAAATCATTAACATTGTATCCAATAAAGGTACACTTCTTGGATTTTGCCTCAAGATTTGTTCTATTTTCTTTATCAATATGGGCAAATGCTTCACAACCAAAATTTATCAAAAAAGAATAATTTACCTTTTTACTTGTCCATGCCTCCTTTGGAATTCCACCATCCAAAGAGGTTGAAGGTCCTATGTTTATTAAGTAAACAACAATATCTACATCATCTACCCAAAATTGTAAGGGAAAACCAACATGCAAACTCATACTCCTTGCATGCTCCATGATGTCCTATTCATCCTTTCTGACACACCATTTTCTTATGGTGTTCCTGTAACTGTCTTCTCTCTATGAATCCCATGGTCTGAACAGTAATAATAAAACTCCTTGCTGAAATATTCACCTCCATTGTATGATATGAGACACTTCAACCCTTTTCTTGTCTCAATCTCAACCGAATATTTCCATTTCTTAAAAGGATCAAAAACATCATATTTTTGTTGAATGTGATAAACACAAGTTTTTTCTATTCGCATCATCAATAAAAGTAACATAATAACAAGAACCACCAAGAGATGATACTTGAGTTGGTCCCCATACATATTATGCAAAATCTCTAACCTTTCACTCTTCTTTTCTTTTTCGACTCTCATAAATCTAACTCTCTTTTGTTTTCCATAAGCACAATCCTCACAGAAATCCAAATCAATTTGTTTAATATCTCACAACAACAAAAAAATTGAAGTATTTGAATCCCCTTCTCACTCATGTGTCCAAACCTATGATGCCACAGTGTTGTATTCACTCATGTAGAAGCTAAAGAGATAGAAGAATCAGTATTACCAGTACATAAATACAATTTGCCTACCTTCTCTCCTTTTGTTATCACCAGTGATCCTTTGGTGACCTTCCATGCCTTATCTTTAAATATAGATATACAACCTTCACTTGCCAACTTCCCTATTGAAATTGTATTTTTCCTTAGATATGGAACGTGTCTTACCTCTTTCAACAACCATTGGTTTCCATTCCTTTGCTTTATTTTTACCTTTCCCATTCCAAAAATTTTGCATGGTGCATCATCACCCAAATGAACCTGACCAAAATCACCTTGAACATAATCTAGAAAATGTTTCCAATGGGTTGTGGCATGAAATGAAGCCCCTAAATCTACTATCCAAGACTTAGAAATATTATCTACAGAAAGAATCAAAGCATCTTGTAACACATCACCTGTTACATTTCCTTCCTAATTTTTCTCATGTTGTCCATCTCTTTGTTTCTTTGGAGCTCTGCAGTCTTTCTTCAAATGTCCTTTCTTCCCACAATTCTAGCACTCTATCTTTCTCATCTGAAAATATCTTTTAACGACAATGGTTGAGTTATTTCGCATGAGTTATTTTACCATTTAGGAAAACAGATGAAAGAGGAAGAATTAAAGAGGAAACATAGCAACCATTAAGCAATATACAGATCTAGAAATAAGCATGAAGAACAAAAAACCATAAACAACAAGGTTGATAATGGAGTTCGGCAATCTCGCATACATCTCTAGGCCTGTGTCTCAGCAGGTGAGGCTTTCTTATTTCTGTTCAAATATTAAAATGTACATCATAAAAGTGCCAATGGATTACAAAAATGAGCTAGATGTGTTCTTCTATATCTCAAGAACCCATCAAAACTGACAACACTGAAAAATGGATGAACGAAGCTCCCAGAAATGGATTGCACTCCTCAATGGATCATTCTCATCATAAACTCAAAGTATTAAAAAAAATACTTTATAGTGCTCATAATGCCAAATAGATGGCTCCAATGGCTCTAGAATGTTCAAAAACCCCTAGTTGGGCTCTTCCTGCACTTGGATTGGCCAAAAATTGAAGAAAATACACTCTTGGGAATTTTCCCCAATAACTTGCAGTCCTATATTCTGCAAAATGCACCTATAGGTCTTTGAACCCAAATTTTTGTGTGTTCCCATTTTAAAAACCTGGCACCACACCATTTCCACAACTCGGGTGATTTTGTCGCATCGTTAAGGTGCTAGCACCCTTACCCTGGCAGAGGATGAGGTCGCCTGGCTCATGTGGCCAGGTGTCAAGCTAACTACCCACACCCACCATCTAGCCCCCTTCATTTCTGGGTCATGGTCATATGAACCAGGCCATATGACCACAGCCTAAATCTCAACACACATAGGTTTTTGTTAGCCCCCTAGTTTTAAGTCATCGGTTATGCTCCTAGTCGACGGGCTAGCCTGACCGACCGGCGCTAACCCCACACAAATCCGTGCCAAATTTTGTTGTCCAGGTCATATGGCAGAGTGCCAAAATTGGGGGCTACACCCATATCTACTACTCGTGCCAACAGTTACACATCTGGTCACATAACAACAGTCATATGTTATACATCAGGGTTGGGATTAGGCCCTAGCCCTTACTCCACCCGTATTACACCTTATGCAAGTTTAAATAAAAAATTGCAACTATAATGGTTAAGTAACAATGTGGGTAGGCTAGTATCTCAGCCCTGCCAAAACATTCGCCTAGACCAGAGGTCACAGGGTCGACTCTCGTGGAGTCCAATAAAAATTTTCCCAAACAACCAATGGAGGGGTTCCACGTGAAATCCCAATACTGGTCCACGTGGCACCATGCTATTCACCTAAAAAAGGACACATGTCAACCAACAATTTGACCAAATGTCTGCCCAGTCATCATTCCCATGTACCTGTCATGTCAGGTCGTTGCCACGTGTCATACGAACCTTTCCACGTCAACCTATTCCATGTGTCACCCTTACAGTGGTGCCATGTGTCACACTCTAACTTGTCCACATATACCTTCCCATTCAACACCATTGTACCTACCATGTCATTGTATGACATGTGCAATCATATGCCACGACAGCACTGTACAGACTATACAAACTGTATAGTCATCAATTTCTGCTTGTTTGACAAAACGAATAGACCGCGATATATTTCGCATACGATGTTTGTTTGAGCCCGTTCAAGTTGTGTTGGGTTCATATCAATGAGGCCTACGCACATGTCCATTTTGAATATATTATGAGCACTTTGAATTTTAGGCCTTCCTGGACCCCATCTTGGATCACACCTCCCCACTAAAGACCTTTTGGTCCTCCAAAATGTTACAAAATGGACCTTACTAATTACATATTCATAAGGATAAAACAAAACACTATGTTGTTCAAAATGATGTTATAGTAGGTCATCATTTCAACATGTGTGATTACATTAATGGAAGAAAAATACAATGAAGATATGACATCCACTTCTGGCATAACCAAGTGACTATTTTCTTTCCTTCATGGTGTTCCTCTTGCTTCGTTGGTACTGCCTCTTCCTTTGTGAGTACATACGCAATATTTTTTTCCTTCTTTGGATGAAGCTCCCGATTAAGCTTCCAACATTTAGCCTTTTGATGTCCACCCCTGTTGTAATAAGTGCAGTGTGTTTTTGGCATCCAAATGTGTTTTCCCTTCTCTTTCTTCCATTGTGGAGTTAAGTCTGTATGTCGTGTATCCTTCCTGGTTGACATAAACGTCCTGTACAAAGATTGTCTCTTTCAACACTTGGCCACACAATGCTTGGGTGAATGACAAAAAGTACAAGGATACATATTCCACAAGTTTCGGATTACATGATTATGCTTTTTATAATCAAAAAGATATTTGGAAAAATCATGACCATTATACCTTTCTTGTTGATCTTCACTTTTATTTGGTGATGACTTGCATTAACTATCACCATGATGGATTGATACACCATCACCTTTCATGAATTGATCCTGTAATGACTTAAGCTGGTCATTTGGAGCTTTACTTGCTTCCAATGTTTTGGAGCATTCTCCAATCTCCACTTCGCCATATCCCAATCCTAAATAATAATGTCTTTCCACAATTTCTATGGGATTATTGATACCATGGCCCTTATTTCCAAGGCCCTTTCCTTCATAACCCATATTGGTTAGAAATTTCAAACCTATACCTTTTGTATGTTTTTCAAATGCACCAAAAGAACCATCTTGATGCAAGGAACAATGAGAAATTGATGAATGACTTCCACTTCATACCTCAGAGATGATTTTTGAATTGGGTGTAGAAGGCAATTCCTTCAATTATTCTTCTCTTTTGTTGTTCTTTGAAGATTTCCCTTGAATCGATCTCTTTCATTCCAAGTAATCTTCATACAACACTTTCACCATCTCTGCCATGGAAAAGAGCATAGTTCACATAGCCTTCTCATCCTGAGAAAGTCCCTCTTTATATGCCATTTTCCTGGTAKTCATGCAAACTCAAAAACCAATCGTCAKCTAGCTATGATACCACTTGATCCGAAAAGATATTTTAACGACAATGGTTGAGTTATTTTGCATGATTTATTTTACCATTTAGGAAAACTGATGAAAGAGGAAGAATTAAAGAGGAAACATAGAATCCATTAAGAATTATAYAGATCTAGAAATAAGCATGAAGAACAACAAACCATAAACAACAAGGTTGATAATGGAGTTCGACAATCTAGCCTACGTCTCTAGGCCTTTGTCTCAGTGGGTGAGGCTTTCTTATTTATGTTCAAAKATTCAAAATTACATCATAAAAATGCCAATGGATTACAAAAATGAGCTAGTTGTGTTCCGCTAGATCTCAAGAACCCATCAAAACTGACAGCACTGAAAACAAATGAACGAAGCTCCCAGAAATGGCCCACACTCCTCAATGGCTCATTCTCATAATAAACTCAAAGTATTAAAAACAATACTTTGCAATGCTTAGAATTCCAAATAGATGGCTCGAATGGCTCCAGAATGTTCAAAAACTCGTAGTTGGGCTCTTCATGCACCTGGATTGGCCAAAAATTGAAGAAAATACACTCCTGGGAGTTTTCCCCAATAACTTGCAGTCCTCTTTTTTGAAAAACACACCTACAGGCCTCTGAACCCAACTCTGTGTGCATTCCCATTTAAAAAACCTGGCACCACACAGTTTCCGCAACTTGGACGATTTTGTTGCATCGTTAAGGTGTTGGCACCCTTACCCTAGTGGAGGACGAGGTCGTATGGCCCATGTGGCCAGGTGTCGGGCTAACTTCCTACACCCACCATCTAGCCCCCTCTATTTCTAGGTCCTAGTCATATGAACCGGGCCATATGGCCACGGCCTAAAGATCCACGCACATAGTTGTTTATTAGCCCCCTGGTTTTAAGCCATTGGTTACGCGCCTGGTCGGCGGGCTAGCTCGGCCGACCGGCGCTAACCCCATACAAATATGTGACAAATTTTTTTATCCAAGTCATATGGTATAGTGTCGAAACTGGGGACTGCACCCATATCTACTACTCACGCCAACAGTTATGCATCCGGTCACATAGTAACGGTCATATGGTATACATCAGGGTTGGGGATAGGTCCCAGCCCTTACTCCGCCCGTATTAAACCTTATGCAAGTTTAAATAAAACATTGCAACTATAATGGTTATGTAAAAATGTGGGC
>JASDQU010103872.1:5148-28500 GCA_032191745.1 Picea mariana | reverse complement strand
AGGCTTGTACAATGGAATACATTTCCTTTTTATAGGTGGGGTATTTTCGGACAATAGCTGAGAGTGTCTCACTATGGTGTGCCATTGGATGACCGTGTTGAGTGAGAACTACACCTATAGCATAGTCAGATGCATTAGTCTCAATCTCGAATGGTTGTTACAGATCGGGAAAGGAGAGTACTGGAGTTGAGCACAAGCGAATCTTCAGATCATCAAATGCTCATTTTTTTTCCTTCCCCCACGCGAACTTTTCCCTACCATCGCCCTTGGTCACTTAGCTGAGGGCCCATGCAATATGGGAGAATCCCAACACGAACTCTTGGTAAAAGTTGGCATGTCCCAAGAAACTCCAAAGCTCGGTTAGTGTGGTCGAGGCTGGCTAGTCATGGATGATTTGGATCTTAGCTGGATCAACATGTACCCCATGCTCATAACCAATGTAGCTCAATTATTGGACCATGTTCATGCCAAAGGAACATTTTTCCAAGTTGGCATATAGCTTGTGTTGCTGCAGAGTGCTCAAAACCTGTTGAATATGTTGCATGTGCTCCTCCTAACTTCTTCTGAAGATGAGTATTTCATCGAAATATACCGCCACAAAATATTTGGTGAACGGTCTCAATATATCATCCATCAACCTCGTGAAATTAGTTGGTGCATTTGTTAAGCCAAAGGGCATGACCAACCATTCGAAGAGACCTTATTTAGATTTGAAAGTTGTCTTCCATACTCAGTTGGTTCGATGTGAAACTGGTGGTAGCCAGACTTTAGGTCAATCTTGCTAAAGAAATTTTCCCCCTTGAGGTTGTCAAGAAGGTCATCAATTCTAGGAATTGGGTATCGGTTCCTTACTGTGATTTTTTTTAATGCTCTGTAATCAATGTAGAGCCGCCAGGTCTCATCCTTCTTTTGTAGAAGTACAATCAAGCTTCCGCAAGGAGAGGATTTGGGTCTGATGTACCCATTTTGAAGAAGCTCTTGGATCTGACACTTGATTTTGTCATTTTCCATCAGCGAGCGATGATAGACTGGTCCATTAGGCAGAGGTGCACTAGGGGTTAGATTAATTGGATGCTTGAATTGGCAATGCATCGGTACATTGGTGGGTAAGGAGAAAATGCCTCTGTACTATTCCATAATGTCGTCCACTTGATTTTTCTGCAAAGAGAGGCTATCTGTAGAGGCCATGGATATGGTGACGACCTTCTTCTTGATGTGAGTGCGGATCACAAAGAAGACGAACTTCTCGGTCTATGAAATGACCTTACTGCATTACTTAGCAGGGATTACAGAAATAGCGATAGGCAGTGCTACCTATGGTATCCTATAAAATTTTCTACCCAAAGTAATAATAACACTGTGGGGTCTAGACTCATACACAACATGATGCTTCCACAAATATGGTTGTCCTAAAAGAACATCACAAACTTCAAGGGAAGCAATATCACATAATACCTCGTCTTTGAAAGGCTTGATGCCATAGGGCAGATGGCACTGTTGGCTGACACAGATATCTCTTCCTTGGCGAAGCCAACCGATAGTGTAGGGTTGTGGGTGCAGTGTTGTCGGCAGGACCAGTTGCTTAACGACCTATGCTGAGATCAGTTTCTTCTGATTGTCACTGTCAAAAATGAAATGAAGCAGAGAACCATTTACCCACATTTGTGAGTGAAAGAGGTGTTCCCCTTCCTCTAGTTCTTCTGGTTCGCTTAGCTGGAATTTGGTGGTAGGGACAGTGGCACTAGGTTCAACATCGATAATATTCTTCCCTCCTTTTGGATTTGATTCGAAGTCAGAATCGACCTATGAATCGGAAGCCTTCAACTCAACCACAAGTGACTACTTGGAGAAGAATTCTTCGGTTATGTGCCATGGGATTTTATGGTATTCACACCATTTTCTCGTGTCCTTCTTGGTGGTAGGGACAGTGGAACTAGGTTCAACATCGATAATCGATAATCGAAGTCAGAATCGACCTATGAATCGGAAGCCTTCAACTCAACCATGAGTGACTACTTGGAGCAGCATTCTTCGGTGATGTGCCATGGGATTTTATGGTATTCACACCATTTTCTCGTGTCCTTCTTCGACTTATCATTACCCTTTTTGTGTTGTGGCTTAGATTGGTTGTCCTGAGAGTGGCCCTCTTTGCTTTGTCCCTTGTTGTGTGGGTTGGGGTCACCTTTTCCCTACTTTGGTTGTGAGGAGTTTTCAAATCCAAACTCTCGCCTCTTTTGCTTAAATTTCTACTTGATCTTGACAGCATATATATAAGTCATACATAGTGATGCAATGTCCAGAAAATCCATTTTTGTTTGAATGTATCTATGAAAATAGCCACAGTATTTGAGAACCATATGTTGCTCAGAGTCTTTGATACCCAATTTGGTGCGCAGTGTATGGAAAATATTTGTGAAATATGTTATTGTATGGTCCCTTTCTTGACGCAGGGTGGTCCATCCGGTGTACTAGTCCTCGTAGCTTCCAACAGGGTAGCATTGTTCTTTAATGGAATCCCGAAAGGAATCCCATGTAGGGGTGACTGCAAATATTTCATATTCCTCTATGGCCCTTTACTCAGAGTAAGTATCCCAGCAATCCTTAACATGGGGGATGGCCTTGAGGAGTGCAAAAGTAATCTTTTCCCTATCGAAAAAATTGTGGACCGAAAAATACCCTTCGAACAGATTCAACCATTTATCTACAGGATTTGCATCTATCATTCCTTCAAATAATGGAATATCAAAATTTACTTGTACCTTGAAGGGGGTTGCATGGCCGCTTGATGAAGATGTTTCCCATGTGGGCAGTCGTTGAAGGATCTGTGCAAAGTTGTCCATCATTCCATTCCTTCGTCACGCAAGGGATTCCTTGAGAAACATTTTAAAAGGATCTCATGCTCCATCATCTTTATTTTCATCCCCCACAGGTTGTTTTCGGGTTCGGCGCGGCCAATCTTGCAAATGCTCGACTGGTTCGAGTCCCAACTTCTTGTACCCAAATATTGTTGGGGACATGCACAAAGAAAAATAAATGAAGAGCAGACCGTTATGATACCACTGATCTGGATTTAGAAGTGGAACGAACTGATTAATAGACTGAATACAATAAACACAGAGATGCAGAGAACAACACAGAAATCCAGTGAACAATATCTTCTATTGAATAAATGAAATAGGTTGAAACTGTAAAACTGTAGAACTGAAACAACTTGCTTGAATGGTGGTAGTTATCTCTAAGAAGAGATGTGGCTACTACACACATACATATGAGAAGAATGATTACAATGAGGCTCCAGAGGCATTTTTAACATTACTTGTGAATGTCAAAACCCTAGACATCCAAAAAACCTAACCCTAGGAGGTGAAACACCAAAAGTCATGTGGGCCCCAATGGGTAAGTTGGTACCTCAACTTCTCGGGGTCGTAAATTTTGCATATGACCTCCATTTTATGCGTGTGATAACTCATTGGAAAGGTCTTTTCGAGAAATACACATTACATTGTCAAACTCTGATTTTGCCTACAATTTGGTTGTGGCAAGCAAAAAAAAAAAAAACACTTTTTAGATCCCCAAAACAGCCCTGGAAGTACATAAAGATGTGCTGACATGAAAACATCCAAAATAATCCAAATGGATTAGGTGGGAAGCCAACAGTATCTACGTGGAAGATGTGTATGGATTCAGATAGCCCCGAAAGCATAGAACCCATAATTACAAAGAAGTACAGAAGAACATGTTGAACTAAAAATTGTCAAGAGGAGCCAGTTGGAATAAGTGGGTGGCCACCAATATCCACCTGGATCATAGTGGCTCTTTGGATGAATGGATTTCAACTCTTATTCACTTGATTTGAGGTACAAACTTGAGTTATTTTATATCCTTCAAATATTTGACTTGAAAATGCCAAATTTTATTCATCCATCTTGGAATTCATATGCTTCAAGTGTATTAGATGAAGCATCCTTCAATGGTGTTGGAGGCCGGGTCATACATGAATCTTTCCATGTTTCTTTATTTCTCTATGAAATCTCCATTCTTCCACCAAACCTACAAAACAAGCACAAAGAATATCATAACCTTAGATTGCAAAAATTCATGGAAATTATATGTTTTAGATTTATGTTAATAAACTAAAAATTGATAGAAATGATAAGAGCCATTAAAAATATTGGTAAAATAATTATCTTTATAGATCCAAAAAAAGATTTTCTTGATTTACAAGGCTCAAAGTTTGGCTCCTCAAATCAAATTTATGGTGGAAAGATTGCATAAAATATTTCCATTGTGAAACACAATGCATCATTCAAATGTGTGTAAATCTCCTTAAATGCAAGTGAATCATTCATGGTAAAAGTACCAATAGATTTCAACCAAGAGTTCCCTAGGACCGCGTCCACTTCCTTGGTGTGTAAATCACAAAAAAAAACATTTTGGGGAGTACTCATCGATGTTTAATTCAAAATTATTAATCTCATCATCATACTCTTGTGTAAGAGCTCTTTTAAATTCCTCTTCTGCAAGTTTTAATTTATTTACAAATTTAATATCAATATAGTTCCAACGCCTAGCTAGGTCAATGGAAATGCCTATGGTCTCATTTTTCGATCCTCCCTAACATACATATGACAATATCGATTGGTTCCAAAACATACCCAAAAGTGAATTGAACATCATTTTCCATTTCACTCCTTATGAAATACTTCTCCTTCTATATCACTTGACTTTGATTTCTTCCTTTTACTTTCTCTCTCCAATAATATATATATATTCTTCCTTCCAATAGTTTCTTTGGTACTATGTAAGAAAAAAGTTACCACAATAAAAATTGTCTCTGTAAAAAGATATTATTCTTTTAACTTTGTTTACCAAAACGATGAGCCAAGGAAATATCATGGGCCAATGGTTTACCAAAACCACGGGCCTGTAAACCACCAACAATAAAATCATTTTTTTACCCTTCCTTCTATTTTTCTTTTTCTTTTTTTACTTATTTTCCTTATAGTATCTTCCCAATACCATGGGAAATTACCATGGTTTTTTTAAACCAACTAAAGTGGATTTGGTGGTTCACTTCATGAGAACATCATGACTATATAACATAATTCCATATATCCATAATAAATAATATTTTATTTACTATCCATTTTACATATTTACTGAACATCATATGAGATACAATATGTGTATATAAATACATGTAGGGAATGATAAGTCATGTCCTTGGAAAAGGTCATGACTTATCATAGACCAAAGTTCATGACTTATCATAGACTTATCATTTACATTATAATGCATATTTATGTAATAACAAACCTATAACATATTATTACATGATAAGAAATGTAATATACTTTAGGTATATTACATCATTTGCTTCCTTTGTGTGTTCCAAATCCAACCCCATTTAACAAAGAAGGAAAGAGACTAAAATGTGGAATCAAGAGAAGAGGGTTCTCATGATTCTAGTGGTATTCCAATAACATAACCTTATATGGATTTATTTGGATGAGTGACCTTAATGGATTTATTTATAGTTGTATGGTGGACAACCCTTTTGACATGGTCTTCCTTACAGTGGTTAAAGATGACTATATAAATTCTTAATAATAGCAATTAGGGTTCAATGAGGTCCACACATAACTAACATTCCATTACAATAAATTGAGTGCATTGGTGGGATGGAAACCGGTTAAAAATAATTATTTTGGGGGGCATCATTATTTTTGGTTTTTTATCTACATTATCCGCACACTCAATGGGTCAATATTTGTGCTAGCTAACTTTGGTCAACTTTTCGGGTTGACTTGCCTTATTCCAGCAAGTTTGAGGTCATATGATGGTGGAGTGGAGTGAAGGATGAGGGTTAAGCATACCAAAGCGATATATTCAAGTATAACTGCTCAACGTGTCACAAGTGAGAAATTGTAAGGTTATAAAAAAATAACACATATTCACTTGGAAAAAGTGCCCAATCAAACCTTCCTCCATTGAAATGGTGAACCCTCTAGATATGAATGCCTTCATTGGCTATTCGTTTAAGTGCATGGTAATTAGTTAAGGTTTGGTTCACCCATGGTTTCTAATTGCAATTATGTGTGATTTAACTAATATGAAAATGTAATGTGCAACATGTAATATGAAATTTAATATATTTCTATGCAACCCATCTAACTATCTATCCTATCCAAGCTTAAAGCACACATAAATAGAACCAATTTTGATATGAAACATAGAGTAGGTACAAATATCATGGAAGGTATATTACGTTTAGCATCAATATCTAATCCAAATAGATAACCAAGGAAGCGGTGAATCGTGAAGATAACTCACAACTATCACAACTTTCCATGGGATAATTATGTTCTTCTATGCACACTCAAAGATAGCTTCAATTACTGGTAAAAGGGCATGATTCATATCATATTTTTTTAACATGAATCAAATAAAGACATGAAAAATCATAGAAGATATCTTACCTCTACCTATGCACATTAGTCCCAACTTTACGCTAAGGACTTTAATATAGTTATGCTTCCTGAGAGTCACGTTCAACAAGCTAGTAAAGTGTAGGATAAGAAAGAATGACCATTAAGAACCAAGTTCATTTGTGCCAAAACATAAACAAGAAACAATGTCCATCCTCGAAAGCACCAAGGAAATGAAGAATGGAAAAGAAATATTACAACCACCATCAATCTCACAAGAGTATAATGCACAAGCTAACAATGTCCTCTATTTCATATACAAAGATAATTTACAATGCAAAAAGAGAGACCATTTGCAAGAGTGTAAAGGCATATTTTATAGAAATATTAGGTGGCCTTTGGCCTTCCATTTTTGGCCTCTTGACTTTCTAACTCTATGATTCTTGGACTGCAACTTTATTTAATTAAACTATCTTAAAATTTGTCCTCACTCAAAACATTACATAAACAATCATTCCTTTTCAATACTAATAATACAATACAACATCTCTCATATTTAATTTTTATTTTTCTCTATTTGTCATTTTGTGTTGGACAAATATTCTTTGGAGGTTTGAGCATGTATTCTCTTTCCCTCAAAGTTTGGATGAAAATAACCCTCCATAGCTCCTGATTTGTCTTCTAGTGTGATCCGGATTTAGGAGCGAAATGAACTGATTAACAGACTGAATACAATAAACACAGAGATATGGAGAACAACACAGATATCCAGTGAACAATATCTTCTATTGAATAAATAAAATAGGTTGAAAATGTAAAACTGCAGAACTGAAACAACTTGCTTGAATGGTGGTAGCTATCTCTGAGAAGAGATGTGGCCGCTACGTGCATTCATCTGAGAAGAATGATTACAATGAGGCTCCATAGGCCTTTTTAACATTACTCATGAATGCCAAATCACTAGACATCCAAAAACCTAACCCTAGGAGGTGAAACGCCAAAAGTCATGTGGGCCCCGATGGGTAAGTTGGTACCTCAACTTCCCAGGCTCGTAAATTTTGCATACGACCTATGTTTTATGTGCGTGATAGCCCGTTGAAAAGGTCTTTTCTATAAATACACATTATGTCGTTAAAATTTGACTTCATCTACAATTTAATTGTGGCAAGCCAAAAAAAACACTTTTTAGGGCCCCAAAACGGCCCTAGAAGTACAGAAATATGTGATGACATGAAAACTTCCAAAATAAGCTAGATGGATTAGGTGGGAGGCCACCAGTATCCACCTAGAATATGTGTAGGGCTTTAGACAGCTCTGGAAGTGTAGAACCCGCAATTAAAAAGAAGTAGAGAAGAACGTGATGAACTAAAAAATTTCAAAGAGGATCCAGTTGGAAAAGGTGGGTGTCCACCAATATCCACCTGGATCAGTCCTCCCCCCTTAGGAAGAAATGGTATCCATTGCATTGAGTTCCCCCATCAAGTGAGAAAACTTATGTTGAATATGGCCTCGGGTGAGCCACTTGTCTTGTTGGAGGCGTTGTATTTCCTTGACAACCTGATAAAGTTGGATCCTTTGCTGGCAAGTTCCCTTGACATGTGTTTCCACTATCTGATTAGTGGATTCTTGTTCCATGCAATCAGGGTTGAGCTCTGTTGGTGTCAGTTATTTTGTGATCTCTGAGGTGTCCAATAATGGTGGAAAATATGGCCGAAGGAGGTCCACATTAAACACTTGGTGCAAGCCAAGGAAGGGTGGAATGTTGAGCTCTAAAGCATTGTTACCCATAGCCTTGGGGATAGTGTAGGGCCCGTACTGAACTGGTCGGAGATTTCGATGGGGGCCTATAAGATGCTCTTTCTGCAAATGTAACCAGACCTTGTATCCCACCTGAAACTGGTGCGGTACCCTGTGTTGATCATGACATTGTTTGTACTTACAATTGGCTTTCTGCAAAATCTCATGGACCTGTTGGTAGATGTGTTGAATTTTCTCATTGAATCTAGTGGCTTTGTCGATCTTCGACTGAACATGGGAAGAGTCTGTCTGTGTGGTTGCAATAGGTAGTGCAACATCAATGGGACTCAAGGGTTGGAATCCAAGCCCCACCTGAAATGGGATATGTTCGGTGGAGCTATGGAGTGTAAATGTGTTGGACCTACACATAATAGATCTAGCTAAACAATAATACACACATTTTCATAGAAAATTGGAAAAATAAGAAGAAGGAGAGAAAGAATGGAAGAATTCGCATTAACCGTTATGAATAATGAATAATTTACACATGATATACTTTGTATAACTCAATGATTTCGACTGGAGGATAATTAATGCGCCATAGTGGTGGTCTAGAGTGATCTGGACACACACCAACAGTTACGGGAGTGAACTGCCACTCTCAGGCAGTTACGGGAGTGAACTGCCACCTAGTTGAGTTAACTAGTCAACTAGTCTTCAGTTAACTGACTAAACTAAGAGTAGTGAGGAGTTAACTGAGGGAATCAAGGCTAATGCACCACTCTTGTGATGATACCAAGGCAAGGTCGAATTAGCATGGTGGTGATCCCAATGTTGCATGGTGGCAAAACCAATGCAGCATCTAAACTCAACTTAACTAGTCAAACTGAAGTGTCAACTGAAAGAGAATATTCTCCAAGTGGAATATTCTCCCCTAAATTATAGGAGACTGGATAATGACTAATTATAACTAATAAACAAGGAAAAACCTTAGGAAAAATAAATCCTAGGTGTGTGTGAAGTAACTCCAACATGGAGAGCCATGTTGTAACTATGCTTAACATAGGGGAGACTCTCATCCCATGTACGTGGATGTTTAGAGTTGTACATGTGCAAGATGTGCACAATCATATGATTGATGACCTATGTTTGGTTGTCATTTTGGGGGTGGAAAGCAGTGGATTTAATGAGCTTGGTGTCCAACAATGACTAGAGACTCGACTAAAATGTGTTGAGGAACCTGTTGTCCCAGTCAGAGATGATGGTATGTGGTATCCCAAAATGGACACACACACATTCGAAGAAGAGATTGGAAGTATATGTTGATGTGATGTTATTCTTGCAGGCTGTGAGGATGGCCATCTTCAAAAACCACTCAACTACCACAAACACACAATCATTGACTTGCTTGGTGGATGGAAGGCCAGACATGTAATCCATCGACATGAATTCTCAAGGCTTCTCGAGAGTAGGAAGAGAGGGGTATAAGCCTCGCTTATTGATGGTTGGCTTGGAAATGGCAAAGGCAGTGCAATATATAATATACGTGTTGATGTCTTTTCAAAGTTTTTGCCAATAAAAATGTTTCTGTAGAATGGCCACAGTTTTCTCCATGCCAAAATGTCATGCCATCTGACTGTAGTGAGCTTCCCAAATCAGCTTTGCACACTCTCTTGCAGGAACACAGATATGTCCCAGATGGCATAAGAGTATGTCCTGAATATGAAAATTGGTGACATTTGTGCATGTACCCAAGAGTTGATAGGTGGAGGCAAAGTCTGAATCTTGTTGATAAAGTTGGGGCCACTCAGGTGCCTTATGTCCATAGGAATGGAGCATAGTGATGAGTGCAGCCACGGGAGGTCAGCTGATGAAGTCAGCGACACGATTTGTGCTCCTTGTATTATACTTGATTTCGAGATGGAATTGTTGTATGTAGGTGGACCACTTCATATGGCGGTCGTTCTGCAAATTCCCTTGTGTCTGTATGAACTGCAGAGGCTTGTGATCAATGTGGATGATTGTCTCCTTTCCCATAATGTAATTTTTCCATTGACGATAGGCTTGTACAATGGAATACATTTCCTTTTCATAGGTGGGGTATTTTCGGACAATATCTGATAGTGTCTCACTATGGTGTGCCACTGGATGACCGTGTTGAGTGAGAACTACGCCTATAACATAGTCATATGCATTAGTCTCAATCTCGAACGGTTGTTACAGATCAGGAAAGGATAGTACTGGAGTTGAGCACAAGCGATTCTTCAGATCATCAAATGCTTGTTTTTGTTCCTTCCCCAACATGAACTTTTCCCTGTCATCGCCCTTGGTCACTTGGCTGAGGGCCCATGCAATATGGGATAATCCCAACACGAACTGTCGGTAAAAGTTAGCATGTCCCAAGAAGCTTCGAAGCTTGGTTAGTGTGGTTGAGGCTGGCTAGTCATGGATGATTTGGATCTTAGCTGGATCAACATGTACCCCATGCTCATCAAAAATGTAGCTCAAGTATTGGACCATGTTCATGCCAAAGGAACATTTTTCCAAGTTGGCATATAGCTTGTGTTGTTGTAGAGTGCTCAAAACCTGTTGAATATGTTGCATGTGCTCCTCCCAAGTTCTTCTGAAGATGAGGATTTCATCCAAATATACCACCACAAAAGATTTGGTGAAGGTTTTCAATACATCATCCATCAACCTCATGAAAGTGGTTGGTGCATTTGTTAAGCCAAAAGGCATGACCAACCATTCGAAGAGACTTCTTTAGATTTGAAAGTTGTCTTCCATACTCAGTTGGTTCGATGTGAACTTGGTGATAGCCAGACTTTAGGTCAATCTTGCTGAAGAAATTTGCCCCCTTGAGTTGGTCAAGAAGGTCATCAATTCTAGGAATTGGGTATTGGTTCCTTACTGTGATTTTTTTTAATGCTCTGTAATCAATGCAGAGCCACCAGGTCTCGTCCTTCTTTTGTAGAAGTACAATCAAGCTTCTGCAAGGGGAGGAGTTGGGTCTAATGTACCCCTTTTGAAGAAGCTCTTGGATCTGACACTTGATTTTGTCATTTTCCATCAGCGAGGAACGATAGACTGATCCATTAGGCAGAGGTGCACTGGGGGCTAGATCAATTGGTTGCTTGAATTGGAAATGTGTCAGTATATCGGTGGGTGAGGAGAAGATGCCTCTGTACTCTTCCATGATGTCGTCCACTTGATTTTGTTGCAAAGAGAGGCTATCTGTAGAGGCCATGTATATGGCGACGACCTTCTTCTTGATGTGAGCATGGATCAGAAAGAAGAGGAATTTCCCAGTCTATGAAATGACCTTACTGCATTGCTTAGCAGAGATTAAAGAAATAGCGGTAGGCGGTGCTACCTATGGTATCCTGTAAAATTGTCTACCCAAAGTAATAATAACACTGTGGGGTCTAGACTCATACACAACATGATGCTTCCACAAATATGGTTGTCCTAAAAGAATATCACAAAATTCAAGGGAAGCAATATCACATAATACCTCGTCTTTGAAAGGCTTGATGCCATAGGGCAGACGACATTGTTGGATGACACAGAGATCTCTTCCTTGGTGAAGCCAGCCGATGGTGTAGGATTGCGTATGCAGTGTTTTCGGCAAGTCCAGTCGCTTAACGACCTATGCTGAGATCAGGTTCTTCTGACTATCGCTATCAAAAATGAAATGAAGCGTAGCCCCATTTACCCACATCTGTGAGTGAAAGAGGTGTTCCCCTTCCTCTAGTTCTTCTAGTATGGTTGGCTAGAATTTGGTGGTAGCAACAATGGCACTAGGTTCAACATCGATAATCTGCTTCCCTCCTTTTGGATTTGATTCGAAGTCAGAATCGACCTATGAATCGGAAGCCTTCAACTCAACCATGAGTGACTACTTGGAGAGGCATTCTTCGGTGTTGTGCCAAGTGATTTTATGGTATTCACACCATTTTCTCATGTCCTTCTTTGACTTATCATTACCCTTTTTGTTTTGTGGCTTGGACTGGATGTCCTGAGAGTGGCCCTCTTTTCTTTGTCCCTTGTTGTGTGGGTTGGGGCCGCCTTTTCCCTACTTTGGCTGTGAGGAGTTTTCAAATCCAAACTCTCGCCTCTTTTGCTTAAATTTTTATTCGATCTTGACAGCATATATATAAGATGTACCCAGTGATGCAATGTCTAGAAAATCCATTTTTGTTTGAATGTATCTATGCAAACAACCGCCGTATTTGAGAACCAGATGTCGCTCAAAGTCTTTGATACCCAATTTGGTTCCTAGGGTATGGAAAATATTGGTTAAATGTGGTATTGTATGGTCCCTTTCCTGACGCGGGGTGGTCCATCTGGTGTACTGGTCCTCGTAGCTTCCAACAGGGTAGCATTGTTCTTTAATGGCATCCCGGAAGGAATCTCATGTAGGGGTGACCGCAAATATTGCAGATTCCTCTATGGCCCTTTTCTTAGAGTAAGTATCCCACCAATCCTTAAAATGGGGGACAGCCTTGTGGAGTGCAAAAGTAATATTTTCCCTATCGAAAAAATTGTGGACCGAAAAATACCCTTCGAGCATATTCAACCATTTATCTATAGGATTTGCATCTATCATTCCTTCAAATAATGGAATATCAAAATTTACTTGTACCTTGAAGGGGGTTGCATGGTCGCTTGATGAAGATGCTTCCCATGTGGGCAGTCGTTGAAGGATCTGTGCAAAGTTGTCCATCATTTCGTTCATTTATCATGCAAGGGATTCCTTGAGCAACATTTTAAAAGGATCTCATGCTCCATCATCTTTCTTTTCATCCCCCACAGGTTGTTGTCGGGCTCGGCACAACCGATCTTGCAAATGCTCGACTGGTTCGAGTCCCAACTTATTGTACCCAAATATTGTCGGGGACATGCACGAAAGAAAATAAATGAAGAGTAGACCGCTATGATACCACTGATTTGGATTTAGAAGTGGAACAAACTGATTAACAGACTGAATACAATAAACACAAAGATGCGGAGAACAACACAGATATCCAGTGAACAATATCTTCTATTGAATAAATGAAATAGGTTGAAACTATAAAACTGTAGAAATGAAACAACTTGCTCGAATGGTGGTAGTTATCTCTAAGAAGAGATGTGGTTGCTACACGCGTACATCTGAGAAGAATGATTACAATGAGGCTCCAGAGGTCTTTTTAACATTACTCATGAATGTCAAAACCCTAGACATCCAAAAACCTAATCCTAGGAGGTGAAACGCTAAAAGTCATGTGGGCCCCGATGGGTAAGTTGGTACCTCAACTTCTCGGGGTTGTAACTTTTGCATACGACCTCCATATTAGGCGTGTGATAACCCGTTGGAAAGGTCTTTTCGATAAATACACATTACATCGTCAAAATCTGACTTTGTCTACATTTTAACTATGGCAAGCCAAAAAAAAAACACTTTTTAGATCCCCAAAACGGCTCTGGAAGTACATAAAGATGTGTTGACATGAAAACATCCAAAATAAGCCAAACGGATTAGGTGGGTGGCCAACAATGTCTACGTGGAAGATGTGTAGGGCTTCAGACAGCCCCGAAAGTGTAGAACCCACAATTACAAAGAAGTACAGAAGAACATGTTGAACTAAAAATTGTCAAGAGGAGCTAGTTGGAATAAGTGGGTGGCCACTAATATCCACCTGGATCATAGTGGCTCTTTGGATGAATGGATTTTAACTCTTATTCACTTGATTTGAGATACAAACTTGAGTCATTTTATATCCTTCAAATATTTGACTTGAAAATGCCAAATTTTATTCATCCATCTTGGAATTCATATGCTTCAAGTGTATAGATGAAGCATCCTTCAATGGTGTTGGAGGCCGGTTCATACATGAATCTTTTCATGTTTCTTTATTTCTCTATGACATCTCCATTCTTCCACCAAACCTACAAAACAAGCACAAAGAATATCATAACCTTAGATTGCAAAAATTCGTGGAAGTTATATGTTTTAGATTTATGTTAATAAACTAAAAATTGATAGAAATGATAAGAGCCATTAAAAATGTTGGTAAAACAATTATCTTTATAGATCCAAACAAAGATTGCTTGATTTACAAGGCTCAATGTTTGGTTCCTCAAATCACATTTATGGTGGAAGATTGCATAAACTATTTCCATTGTGAAACACAATGCATCATTCAAATGTGTGTAAATCTCCTTAAAGGCAAGTGAATCCAAGGCGTAAAATATAATTACATTTGTTTTACATCAACCTTTAACTCGCCCTAAATGTTGTCAACCAAAGCGTAGTGATTGATTTGAAATGCAATGTTAAGGAAGCTTGGATCTTCCCTTTTGAAAACATGCTTTGCATTTAATGCTTTTGAATTGAAAAGATCATTGGGAAATAAGTGCACTATGTGCATACAAGATTTCATTCCCTCAATTGGACGTTAGTTTTCCAAAAATTAAGTAATGAATATTTTAACTCAAATTTTATCTATGAATTTATTAGAGGAGGTTAAAATGCAAGTTCAATCCTGGTTGGAAATCACTCTTCGAAAGAGTGTTGAAAATTCCTTTTATTCTTAGACGTTAAAATGCAAGTTCAATCCTAGATGGAAATCACTCTTGGAAAGAGTGTTGAAAATTCCTTTTATTCTTAGAAGGGAGTCGGAAATTAATATTTCAAGCAAGAGCACAAAATCACTTTTGCGAAAAAAATCCTCAAGCTTGAAAATGGAGAAACACGTAGAATGAAAATATTTGCGTGCAATGGAAATTTCAATATCCATTTCCCAATATTTCTTCAAATTCAATTTGGGATTGTGAAATTAGTTTTTCCATGTAATGTCTTCCTTTAGCTCATTATGGTCATGCTTGTAACTTGAAGAAGTTTTAATGACTTGTAGAAATGAGGCTTTCCTTTCTCATTTCTTATGAAACATTCAACTTACTTATTTGGTATGTGTTATACGGGGTGGTATTCTTCTATTGGTGGAGGAGGTTTTTCACCTTTGGCAGTTTAGTGGTGCATGGTATTTCAACTCATGGTTTTTTTAATTTTAGTTAAGAAATTAAGCTTATAATGTAATCCGGGTCAATGGATTAGGGGTTTTTTGAATACCACGAGATCATATATTCTATTGTAAACAATGAAGTTGTATGATAAAGAGAATTAGAGGTGTGACTTTAAAACCGGTTGTTGGTTTTCTCGGTTGGATTTTCAGGGTAAATCTATGTGTATATGTGTGATTGCAATTGTTTAATTTTCTTTGTTAAGAATCTGTTTGTTCATTGCATTAATGTAAAAGGTTTAAAACCTACATTTGGTATCAAAGGAGTTTTTGGATTCAGGGGGATGCCTTTGTGGCTAAGGGTTTGGGTCGGGTCTATAATAAACGTTGTTACATTGGGAGCTCTATGGTATCGACTCTTCTAATGAAAAGAAATGGCGAGCAGTTCAAAAATAGAGATCAAAAAATTTAATGGGAAAAGTTTTCAGTTGTGGATGATCAACATGGAAGATATCTTAGTATACATAGATCAATGGGTCGTTGTAGATCCACGTACTTCACCTACGGAAATGTCAATAGAATATTGGACAAAGTTGGATTGGAAGGCAAAGAGCACAATCCAGTTGTGTCTCTCAAATTCAAAATTATTGAATATGCCAAGGGAAGCTACAGCCAAGGAATTATGGAATAAGTTAGGGGATTTGTATCAGTCTAAATCCCTAGTAAGAAAATGTTTCCTACGAAAGAAGTAGTACAACCTGAGGATGAAAGATGGAGACACGGTAATAGAGCATCTAAATGCCTTCAATACTATGGTAAGTCAGTTATTGTCTACATATATTAAGATTTCTGATGAAGATAAGTGTATCAGTTTATTGTGCTCTTTACGAGACTCGTGGGATATTTTATTTATGGTCATAGGAAGTAATGAAACTACTTTAAGTTTTAATGATGTGGTCTCATCCTTGTTGTTGGAAGATATAAGGTAGAAAAGCATGAAAATACAGAGCATGTATGCTTTTTTTGTAATAGGACGCTCCCAGGAAAGAAATAAAAATAAGTCCTAAAGTGAGAGATCTAAATCTAAAGGAAGATCTAAATCTCCAAGAAAATTTGTAAAGGTATGCTAGAGATGTGGAAAAGAAGGCAATTACAAGAAACAATGTAGATCCAACAATGTTGAGAGAGGGAATGGATCTAATGATGCCCCTCGACCCCCTTCTATAGAAACAAAAACCTCTACAGATGAAGGAGAGGATGTGCACTTGGCTTCTTCAAGCACATAAACAGATCATGAGGCACGACTAGTCAGCTTAGGTGCATCATTCTATATGAATCCTCATATGGAGTGTTTTTGAAAGTATGAAAGGTATTATGGGGGTGTTTTTTTCTAGGAGATGACTCGATAGCCAAAATTGTGGGGCAAGGAAAATCCAAGTTGGAGTTCATGGATGGTAGGATTAGAACACTCCCTAGTGTTTTTCACATCCTAGGATTGGCCAAGAATTTGATTTATGTAAGAAAGATGGATAATGCAGGTGTAAAAATAGTGTTTGAAAAGGAAACCTTCAAGATGGTTCAAGGAGCAATGGTGTTCTTGAGGGGAGTTCAGATTGGAACTTTTTATAAGTTGTTGGGAAGAACTATTAGTAATGGGTGCAATAGTTTCATTGTTCCTCATATTGGAGTTGAAGAAGGTAAAACTCTTGTGGTCTCTGGAGAAAAGACTATGTTTTGGCATCAAAGACTAGGGAATATCGGAGAGAAGGGGCTTCAAGTACTGCATGGTAAAATTATGGTTGAAGGTATGTCGAATTGATCTTTGGATCTTGATTTCTATGAACATTTCTTGTATGGGAAGCACAATCAAGTAAGATTCTCCTCTAGTGCTATGAGAAGAATTGGTGCATAGTGATCTGTTTGGACCTGTGATGATTCCATCACTAGGTAAGTATGTGTACTATATCTCATTAATAGATGAATTCTTGAGGAATACATGGATTTATTTACTCAGGAAGAAATCTGAAGTCTTTGACAAATTTAAAGAATGTAAGGATCTTGTGGAAAATCATACAGATAAGAAAATTAAGGTGGTGAGGACGGATTATGGTGGAGAATTTTGTGGGATTAATGAATTCGAGGAATTTTGAAATAAATGTAGTATAGAAAGAAATAAGACTACTCCATACGAACCTCAATAGAATGGATTTGCAGAAAGGATGAACATGACATTGATGGAAAGAGTAAGGAGCATGCTCAAGGTGTCGAGTTAGGATAGGAATTTTGGGAAAAGGAAGTGGAAGTTGCATGTTACCTAGTAAATTGACCACCCTCATCAGCATCGGATGGCATGACTCCACACGAGGTATGGACTGACAAGAAACCCTCTTAGACATATCTTAGGTTTTTTGGTTGTGATGCTTATGTACACATTCCAAAGGAAAATAGGAGTAAACTAGATAAAAAGGTTGAAAAGTGTATCTTTATTGGCTATAAAGATGGTATGAAGGGTTATAAGCTTTGGAACTCAAAAACTAAGAAGGTAGTGTATAGTCAAGATGTGGTATTTCGAGAAATCAAAGATGTTGTCAAACAAGAATCCTGCCAAGGGAGGAAGAACCAGAGAAAATGGAATTTGAATTGAAGGATAATGAATCAAACTCTATAAAATAATGGGAATTAGAAGAAGAATATCCTCATACTCTGGTATTGAGGAGATCGGTTCAGGAAAGAAGGCAACCATAAAGGTATACTCCACATGTTTTTCGTTAAAATTTTACTTTTTTTATTATTGATGATAATCTTAGAATTGTTGAGGCAGTGAATTCAAAGGATGGCAAACTCTGTAAAAAGGCCATGGTTGAATAAATGGAAGCCATGGACAAGAATGAGGCTTGGGATATACTAGAGTTGTCGACTGGAAGAAATCCCATTGGGAACAAATGGATGTTTAAGAAGAAGTTGAATGCATAAGGGAAAGTGGAGAAATACAAAACTCAGTTAGTAGAAAAAGGTTATTCCTAGGTAGAGAGAATCGACTTTGGTGAGATTTTGTCTTCTATTGCCAAGTTGACTTCTATTAGATTTCATTTATTTTTTGGTGTTTATTTTTATTTAGAAGTGGAATAGATAGATGTGAAGACAACATTTCTACATGGGAATATGGAAGAAGAAATATACAAAAAGTGACCAGAAGGATTTGCATTGAAGGGAAAGAAAGAGTTGGTGTGCAAGTTGAAAAAGTCCTTGTGTGTGTTAAATCAATCACCAAGGATGTGGTATCAAAAATTTGATACTTATATATTGGGACTTGGCTTCACAAGAAGCAAAGATTATCACTGTAATTATTTCAAATTAGTAGGTGATCATCTTATTTATTTGGTCTTGTGTGTGGATAATATGTTGTTGATAGAAAACAACAAGGAAAGTATCTAGGATGTGAAAAATGAGTTGTCCTCTAAATTTGACATGAAAGATCTTGGTACTACAAGTTTTATTTTGGGCATGGAAATTAAAAGAAATCAAGCAAACAAGAAACTATGGTTGAACTAGAGAAAATATGTTGAGTCAATATTGTGGAGGTTTAATATGAAGGAATGTAAACTTGTCAAKGTACCTATTCTTRTAGGTGTAAAGTTATTCTCAAATCAATGTCCCAAGAYAMAGGAAGAGGMAGAGGAAATGTCCCATGTTTCGTATGCTAGTGCGATTGGCAGTTTGATGTATGCAATGGTCTATACTAGATCAAATATTGCACATGTAGTGGGAGTTTTGAACAARTATATGTCAAAACCAAGGAAAGAGCATTAGGTAGTAGTAAAGAGGGTTTTCACGCATTTTCATGGCACTACTACTTATGGATTGTGTTACCAAGGAAGACAAGGATTGGACAGAGTGTTGGACATACATGGTTTTTTTAATGTAGACTGGGCCGGAGATATGGATTGCGGAAGATCTACAAGTGGGTATGTGTTTAACCTATTTGAAGGAGAAATCAGTTGGATGAGAAAAAGACAGTTTGTAGTGGCACTCTCAACTACATAATATGAATACATGTCAACCACTCAGCAAGAAAGGAAGAAGTGTGGTTACAAAGATTATGTTCAGGTATTGGGTTGGTACAACAAGTCGTAAGGATAGATTGTGGCAGTCATAGTGCAATATTACTAACAAGGAACCTGGCTTATCATTCTAAGACAAAGCATATTGATGTTCAGTATCATTTTATCAGAGAATTGGTTGAAGAGAAGAAGGTGTTGTTGGTGAAGGTGGAAACTTTGGAGAATATTTCAAATTCATTAACAAATTTTGTGAGCATTGAGAAGTTCTCTTGGTGTAGAGAATTAATGGGCATTTTTTGCCATAGATTGTTGATCATGAAAGTTTGTGACCCATGTATGCAAAGAAAACAACAAATGGGAGAATTTTCGGTATGTATTATATTCTTTACATGTTTATGGGTCCCCCTAATAGGGGTTTCGGGGGTGGAGCCCCCCCAAAAAAAAACTGGGTGGTCTTTCGCCTTTGGCGGTATAGAGGTGCATGGTATTTCATCCCATGGTTTTCTAATTCTGGTTAAAAAATTAAGGTTGTAATCTAATCTGGATCAATGGATTAGGGGTTTTTTGGATGTCGTGGGATCCTATATATTGTATTGTAAACAATGAAGTTGTAAGATTAATATAATTAGAGGTGCAGCTATAAAACAAGTTGTTGGTTTTCCTAGTTGGTTTCCAAGGTAAATCTGTGTGTATATGTGTGATTGAAATTGTTTTCTTTTTTGTGTTAAGAATATGTGTGTGCATTACATTAATGTAAAAGGTTTAAGACTTACACTACCATCTTATCTACAAAATGAACCTTATGTAACTCATAATTTGAATTTGGGGTCTAAAAGGGTCTTAAGAAAAAAAGGCATTGTCCAATAAGAATATCAATAATCAAAATTGGATCAACAATAATCATTAAGTTGAAGTTATACAAGTTAAATGTGACCATGTGTCCTATTTTTATTTGACAATAGTGAACTACATATAAAACTAGTATAGATTGAGATCTTCCTAAGATGTCCTAAATATTCTTGAAATAATAAAGATAGAGTATTTTTTATCATCGTTACTCTTACTAATTAAAAACAAAAATCTAAGATTGATTAAAATTATAATGAGGTTGTTTTTTATTGCATTCATCTTTGAATATGATAAGTATTTTATATTATTAATACATTTAAAAGAAAAATAAATAATATTTTAAATTGTGTTGAATATTTTGAAGGGAAAAAAATAAAAATAAAAATAAAAATAAAGTGGTTATTTCCATGCATTTTCACTTTATCTCACTTTAAATTCATTAAAAATATGAAGTGTGGGTACTTATTGGATCCAAAAAAATACCCACACTTACACTTTTAAACCTACAATGAGTGAAAGTGAAAATATGTGAAAAGTGTATGTGTGTGTTTTATAGCCAATAAAATGCATTTCTCTTAAGATTTTGAGTGAAAGTGAAAATATGTGAAAAGTGTATTTGTGTGTTTTATTCTTGAAACATAATAATTCATGTTTTAGCCAATAAAATACATTTCTCTTAAGATTTTTCTAGTGTATGAAAATGTGTTGTCTGAATGTTCTATGTTTTTTTTCTTTTTTGCCAGAATCCAACAACAAAATCTACATGAAAAACAAAAATCTACATTCAATTTGTTTAAATTGCATTTCCAAATGTAGAAATGGATTCAGTGTGTTGAAAAACCCCTAGGGCATTCCAATTACACAGAATTAACCACTCATATCTACAAATAAAACAATTTATAACAGAATTTCCAACAAATATCTCTTGAAAATATCCCAAAAAAAAACAAAACCTAGAATGTTTAGCTTATGAAAATATACCTTCTAATAACATCTAAGTATAAAGTTGATATAAAAAAATATTAATGAAATTGTCTTTTATCATTATTATATTGTTTAATTTTTAATTTGTTTTATTAATTTTAAATATAATATTAAATGCAAAAAAATTAGTTGTAAATGTAACAAATTATAATTAATATTAAAAAATAAAATATATAAATTAAAACATTTTAACACTATCATTTATTTGTTGTGCAGAAGAATTTAAATTTTTCATTATTATTTTTAACCTTTATTTTATAACTCTAAATCAACCCACATTACATGGAAAGTTTCATGAATGGAAAAATATAAATTCAGTTTTATTAATCTAAAGAAAAGAGGGTTGAAAATGTCTCATCCCTTCTTCAACTTGAACAATAACATAATCCATTTCTCTCTTCATCATAACATAATTCATTTCTCAATACAAGCTAGTAGAGGAAGCCAGCGAAACATGAAGGAAAAAAGCATGTCAAGCAAGCTTAAAAGAAAGGCTAAAAATTTACTTACAAATCTGAATTCAAGCAACCTCGCAATTACACTTAAATTCAAGCAAACTAGAATTTGCATTCACAAGGTCGAACAAATGGACTAAAAGTTCCACCAAATGAATTGCATTCCCAAGCCTGAGCATATGGGTTGAACTTTTCATTCTCAACCACTCCAATGAAAGATGGAAAATATACTGTCAAACAAGCATGAAATCACATCCATGAATTTGTAGAAGAAGGCTGAAAATTTATCTTTCAAGCAAAGCCAAGGGAGAGCTGGAAAATAAATTTATAAGTAAGCTCATCAGATAACTGAATTGCAATTTTTAGGAAAGCTAAATTCAACTTTTTCGGGCTCTAAAAGAAGAGTTGAAAATGAAAATTTCAAACATGCTTAAATCAGCTTACTTAAACTCAAATCAAAGCGTTGAAAATGCAATTTTTTAGCAAGATAAATTCCTTCAAATATTTAGCATATGGAGCAGCCATGAATGGTTAAAAAAACTATTAAAACTCAAGCATAAATACCCACTAATATGCAAAGCCATAAAAGCAATGCACAAGAAATCTAACAAACTTTGCATGATTAATCCAATACACAGAGAGTGGAATGTTTGGCTTAAAATTAATGTTGTAAAGGAGGATTTGAGATTTTGGTGTTGAAAAAGGGGTGTTCCCCATATTATTAAATAGTTATAATAATTATCTTAAGGGGATCATTTATCTTGTTATTATTAAAGTTGTAGTTCAAAAGTTCTACAAAATGATTAGAAATTGTTACAAATTTATATGATCTAATTCCTGTAAAAAAATCATTTCGTAGAACAATTGAACAAAATCATTATTAAATGAATAAATACATAAATATAAAATAATAATAAAGTATAATAAATGCTTATAAATAAACCATCATGATAAATAAAACCATAAAACAAAATATAATAAATAATTCAAATAGATCTTAAGATCAAGTGTGAGGATTCTATATAAGGAATGAGAGAAAAAGGAAGAGAGGCCATCACTTGGAAATCTCTTTTGGGTGATTTAAAGAGGAGGCAAGGCTAAGAATTAGTTGGCAGAAGAGTCCATTAAGGAATTGGGGTGACGTGCTATTGATCTATGGTTAGGTGGAGATTCGTCCCCCACACTTTTGTTGTGTTGGATTTCAAAGATCAAGTAGCACAACATTTATGAAATTTTCAATTTACAGATGTGTAAAGTCATCTATCTAGAAAAAATAAAAATTGTTGATAACCTGGACCTAAAAATATTTAAATAATTATTGAGATCTGTACAATAATCGAACAAGGAACTTCCAAATTTGACCAAGTAGATAGCTACGAAACAAATGGATCCTTATTTTCTAATCTGGACTGCTTATTCCAAGTTTACTTGTCCTAACTTTCCCATATTTTGGGGGGTAAACTTGGAATTATTGCAAGTCGATCTCTTCAATGGCTATATTATGTAATCGATTTAGGGACGGATCTAATGGTTCTTTTTTGTTTCAATATTTTGCATAGATCTAGCACACACTCAATATTTGCATAGATCTAGCACACTCTTGCTTTGCTAAATCAATTTGATACTCTCAAGTTCACATTTTATCAAGGGTTTTTATTTGGTTTTTATTCCTTGGATCTGTTAATTTATTTACATTTTAAACCTAGATCTAACCTAACGAAATAACTTAACTGATTGCACATGCCATTTATGGGTTAACAGATTCACTTTTATATGAGATTGTTTTAACCACGTCGTTCTTTATAGTGCACTTTGCCAACCTGGTGACCTTTAA
>JASDQU010103871.1:299833-312887 GCA_032191745.1 Picea mariana | reverse complement strand
TCTACAAGATGAACATTGTGCTACCATATAATGATCCTTGGACCTGTTCATGCATCAAACTCATTCCATACCAAGCATCATGAAGAAAAAGATATGTCAACAATGAAAGAAAGAATCATGAGCAAAATATCAACCAAGTACATCCTGTACAAAATGTGTGCTCATCATGCACAACACCTATGTACATCAACATCATGCAATGTGCCAAACGATATCATCCATGGAATGTATCAATCATATGCCTTTATCAACATGCCAACATGTGCATCTACCAATACGACAACCATGTGCATCCACCAATATGCCAACCATGTGCATCTACCAACATGCCAAACAATGTATCATATCACTCGTGATATGTCTCCATCATGAACCAAGTGCCACAATCATGTATCTCAAACAAATGCCAATTGTTGTGCTAATCCAGTAGTACCAATGGTGTAGTATCATCAAGCATGTGCCATCTATGAGTGTACCAAACATGTACATTACCATGCACCAATACCACAAAATGATGAATCCCATATATGTATGCCAAATCCTCCATAAAACATGTGCCAATCAAACTGCTAGTAGGTGCCTCTTCCAATGTACTAGAAACGTACCAATCATGCATCAACTATAGATCAAAAATGATGTACAACATGATAACCTCATCAAATCACCAACCATATGTCTCAACATGTAGCCCAATCCATATGCAAAATGCATGCACCATAATATCAACATATGCTTCCAATAATACATCATAAGATATACCAGCCATGTACACCACCATCAACATCACAAAATGATTAATCTCAGGAAATCAACATCACAAAATGATTTGCTGGGATTAATTATTTTGTGATGTTTATGGTGGTGTACATGGCTGGTATATCTTATGATGTATTATTGGAATACATCATAATAATACATCACAATTCAAACCAAAATTCACAAATTATCTAATATTACTCAATAATATTTCTAGAAGACTTTTTAATCATTTTATTTTGTAATTATCTCTAATTAATGGAAAAGTCAATCAAGATTATAATATAAACCATGGTGATAAGAAGTATATTTGCACCTTTTTCTCAACTCAACATACCCCATCTTACCTTCTTGGATGTCCTCATACAAGCAAAGATTTTACATGTAAAGCAGTGATGTTGAAGGGAGGGGAGGTCTATTCTCCATGTCTTTTGAACCCATTCTTAATTTTGAGATCTTCAAAATCATATTCTTTCTCCTTCTTATGAATTTAATAATTACTGTTGTAACATTATGGAGGATACCAAATAATAGGAGGACTCTATCTGCACCCAATCCAGGCAAGCCCTTCATCCAGGATCATCCTAGCATATCTTTCCAACCTAAAGGTAGCTGCATGAAAGTTTTTGAAACTAAAGGGTTCCTTATTCTTGACTGCATTTGGGGAGGCATCCCATCTTAGTTTGGAAGAAACAATAGCTTCTTCTTTAAGCTCCCTAAAATATGGTAGAATTGAATGTACAACCTGTCTATGGATAGGAGCTAAGGATTCTACTACCTTATCTTTTCATATATGTTTTGTGTTGCATAATGGATGAAAAGGATTTAGGAGGTTCCCCTCTTATCCATAGGTCTAGCCGAGTCTCCCTTTTTAAGAAAACCTTGTGTGATTTATTCCACCTGGTCTAGTTCTTGGTAAATGACAATAATACTTGAAACTGTATGTCCCCAATGAAAGGATTAGGGTTCTTTTTTATGTTTTCTCCCAAGATAAATTTGTGAAGGTATATCTCACACAGAAAGTATTGCACTACTTCTTGTTCTCTAAAGCATGAAACAAACTCAGAAACAGTGGTGAACTCAAAGGGTTTTCCTTCTCTAATAGATTTTATCCTTAGCAACAAATAGCATTCTAATAAAAACAAGGTGTAATTAGTGGCAGGAGCCCTACAATCTACTATGTTAGAATAAACATAGAAAATTTCTTTGATTTTCTCCAAAGCTTTATCTAACTGGCCTTGTACTTTATTCACCTTTCCTTGAGCTCTGTTGAGCTCAGGAAAAGTCTCCTTCTCTGTTGCTGAAATGGTTTTAAGTTGTTTGACAACTTTTTGATTCTCTACCATGGTTATCATTTCACTCCTGCATTGAGTCAGGGTTTGTTGGGTTTGCACCACCTCTCCTCTAACCTGTTAATGGCAACACTTTGTTCAAGAGACTGAAATCCTTCCTCAGTCTGAACAACTGTCTCTTTTGTTGTTGGGGCATATGTTTGGGTATCTGTATCAATTTTCTCTAAAGGAGCAGGAAAATTTGTAGGAAGTACTCCCTGATTTTGGATAGTTGTTTCTTCTACTACTGGAATCTCTATTTGAGTCTCTATCTCTATTGTTTCCAATGGAGCAGACAATTTTTTCTGTGTTGCAATAGAACTGGTATGGAATGTCCTCCTAGGAAGTGGGTTCCTTCCCTATGTTCTAGGCCTTTCGGATTTCTTCATTTCATAGGCCTTATCATCTTCCTCCAATTGTTTTCTTAATTATTTAATTATTTCTTTGAGTCTACCAACTTTTTGGTTTAGTACTTTAATTTTTTTAACCCTTTTCCTCAACAACTTGTTTTCCTGTTTCAATTTTCTGATTTTATTGTGGCCTTTTCTTGTTGTTTTCTGTTTGTGGGGAATGTCAAGGTTTTCCTCACCTTGATCAGCTAGTGATTCTTCCCCTGTTTCTTCTGTGTGCTATGTCTGTTCTATAGGGATGTTTACCTCAATGTGAAGTTCTGGCTGTGTTGTTTCTTTGGGGAATGGCATCTCTATGTCAGGGAGGTCCAACGAAGGGTTTGAAGAAGAAGTTTGTGCTTGGTATTCTTCAGACCTGTTTGTATCATTTTCTTGAGTGTCGTGTGAGGGTTGTTTTGTATGCATAACTTCCTGAATGTTTTCAGGTTGAATTGTCATTTTTCCCCTTCTTCTTTTCACAGTAGAGGTTTCAGGGACAAAAAATGTTCTTTTTCTCCTCTTCCTTGATGTTTCTGCTTGTTTGTTCTAGGTTTCTTCTAGTTGGATGGGGTCTACTTCAATTTCAGGCCGGGGTAGTGTAGTTTCAATTTGGACACTGCCTCCTTCTTCTTGAGCTCTCTCAATTCTTTGTGAGGGGGTTTCTTGGCGAATTTTGGGTTTTTCGATTTGTAGGGACTTATCAGCCTCAATTAGATCACCCCGTGTTATTTGAGTTTGGCTCAAGGCCCTTTTTACTATTAGCTTTACTATTCCATGGTGACTAAGTATAGTGACAGAATCTTTATCCTTCTGAGTTCTTGCAGCAACTTCATGTAACATGGAATTTAGAAAAAATGAAAAATTTATTACTAACCTCTGTTTTAGTGTTGCTAAAAATTTGAGGTGGCGCATCTGCACCACATCGTACCTCACATCACATGTGATATACCTTTGTATTACTCATGCCAGCTCCCTCCATGGTTCGTTGAAAGTGGTAGGGTTGAGTCCCTTCCCCTTTTTATAGAGTTCTTCTCCAAGTTCTACAAAAGATTCCACAATCTCCTTGAGCAATGTATACTTCCCCATCCACTGTATGCATTCATTGGGGAGGCCTATAACCTCCGCTATAATTTCCTTAGTGACCGAAATTTGTATGTCTCGGAACACAGAGACTCCTCTCTGCAAGCTCTGAAAAAATACTAGTGTGATATTTGTGGCATATCATTGCAATTTGTTGAAATATTTTGTCCATCCCATACGATGTAAAATTGCTCTTGCCTGGTTGGTTTCCTGCAACAATGTGGGCACTCAACATACACTTTGTCCACCCACATCTTCTGTGAACATATGAGGACATCTATCTTTCCCGGCTACAACTTAGGTCGACCAACTTTTGAGACAATATTACCATAAATAGTGAATATCATAGAACAACATATTTATATAAAAATGTCAGTTTTTCATTTATTGCAATCGTTATGATCTATTGGTAAATGTGCAGGATATCTGCCCCCTCATAAATGGAAAGGTCGACCTCGACCGTCGACATGTGCAAGTGTAATGATGGCAGGTAGTTCAAGTGAGGTGTGATTACTACGTTGTCACCGTCATCGGAGAACAATCATCAATAACCTTCAAAATTACTTTAATGGTAATCATGAACAATGATCTTTCTTGTGTGGGAAATTCAAATTTACATACCTATGTTCAAAAAACGTTTAAGGAAAAAGATCTTGAATAATTTAAATTTGTTCACGTGTTAAAAAATATTCCACATGTCATAACCTTGTTACTTTCCCTTGTTATTGGATATAACTGGAATGATTGCCTCATTGTTAGGAAAGGAAGTCTAGGAACACACAAAAAACTTGGCATATTTAAGGAAAACTTCCATACCATAGGCAGATCCACTGCTACTAGAAGGTGTCCATAGCCTCGACAGGGTTTCCTTTTAGCCGATAGATGATCTTGTATCGTCAATAAATAGTTTGAATCGTCTTTTCCCAAAAATACCACTATCCTAGTTTGGTAGCCAGATACCGACAATACCACTCACTAGATTGTAACCTAAGTGAACAAGTCAGCTCATGATGAGACCTCTTGTCCTTTGATGAAAAAAAATGCCAAAGGCCATTGCCCTGGTGTGGTAGCCATAATGGGAATGTCACTTATGTTATTATCTTATGATTGTGGTAGGTTGGCTCATGATGAGACCCCTTATCCTTTGTTGGAGAATTTTATTACTATATTTATATAATTTTTTTCCATCATTTTGTTTTTTAAGGCTCATTTACTCCTTAAGAGTGAGGGATGGTGTAAGAAGTGTGAGAATGCCACATAAAATTTGATTTAGACTCCTTATTATGATATGAAGGAAAATTATCATTCAAGTATATGTATATATATAGTGGAAAGAAACCAATTATGGTGGTAAAATGGATTATGAACAATTTTTAAGATAATTTGGAGAAATTAATCCAAAAAACAATTTGATAAGGTATGCTAGATAGTCCACACAAAAATGACAAATTGTTAATTATGATCATTAGAAGTGGTGTTGATGAAAGTTAATTAGTGAAGGTCATACCCAAAGGAGTGGCTAACGTAATAATGGCATGCTTCTTTATGAGAAAAGAATTATGTTTTTTGGGAGAAAGGAAGAATAATAAGGAAAAATTGTAGAAGGAACAACAATTGTTCCTTCTGAATGAACAACGCTATCGAAAAAGGAACGGAAATCATGACAAAGGGAAAAATGGTTTTAAAAAAGGGGACGACATCCGTTACCTTCAAATGAATGACAAATGTATGCAAAGGGAACAACAATCGCCTGAAGGGAACGATAGTTGTTTCGTTCAAATGGACGACAATTGTACGCAAAGGGAACAAAAATCGCAGACATTTTTTTTTAGCGAATCTAGGATTGATTATTCATCAACTAAATTCATTTCATTTTTATGGGTAGTTTTATTCAATAATCTAAGTACTGTATGGTTTGTTATTACAGTCACCCAATTTTTGCTGCGGAACATGACATATTCTTCTTCTGTGAAAACAAGGTTTATATTCAATAGGTTTTTCAAGGCAAGACAAGAGTAAGGAACATAAAAGAGTGCTAATTATATTCATTACAGTCATCTCTTCTATTTCTTATTTTCTCAAGTGACTTCCCTAGAAAGAAAAAATAAATAAAAACTCAATCAAATCCATAAAGAAACCTATATACAATATGTACAGTGCTGGTAAAATATGAATAATAGGGTCCTTACTTACTTCTTGAAAAAAGGATTCTTTTGAAAGAGGTTGATGGTAGAGTTGTAGTCGATGTCAATTTACCAGAAAAGGAGAACCAAACCCGTCAATGGTAACTAAAGTGACAGTGTCATTATCATGAACTTCATTTATTTCGTTCGGTCCCAGCCACCTTGTCTGTAATTTTCGAGGAAAATCCTAAAATATGGAATCATAGAGAAGTGCCCAATCACCTTTCTAGAAAGATTTCTTCTTGATATGTTTATCATTTCATCTAGCTATCTGATGTTGAATAACAACTGTGTGTTGTAGGGATAACATGTGTGCTTCATCTAACTCATTGATTTGTTGTAAGCACTGTTTATGTGCCTCTGTAAGATTCAGTCCAATTTTCTGGGCCATCCTTAGAGTCTTCATCTCAAATTCAATTGGAAATATAGATTCTTTACCATAGACTATATGATATGGAGAGTAGCCAATAGTGTTATTCCATGTCATGCGATAGGCCCATAAGGCATTTGGAAGTTTGAATGCCCAATTCTGATGGTTTGTTGAGACTATTTTTGTCAAAATTGCCTCCAAGACTTTATTAGTACTTTCTAGTTGTCCTTTTTCATGTGGGTGGTAGGGGGAACTAACTCTGTGTTTAATATGATAATTGCGGAGGGTGGTCGTGATTTTATGGGTCGTAAATTGTGACCCTCCATCAGTGATTACTTCCCTGGGTAATCCATACCGTACAAATAATTCAAAGAGAAAATTAATGGCTGCTTCCTCCGTTGTGTTTGTCAAGGCTACTGCCTCTACCCATTTGGTCATATAATCTATTGCAACCAATATATAGGCCTTATGGTTTGATTTTGGGTTGAAGGGGCCAACAAAGTCTACATCCCATCTCTCAAAAGGTTCTGAGAATGCTTGTGCTTGTAGGGGCATTTCATCATCTTGGCCTGGCTAACCCATCCTTTGACAGTTATCGCAGGCCCATACATACTTCTTTGCATATTTAAATACTATGGGCCAATAGTAGCCCATCTATAAAATCTTATGCCCAGTTCTGCAGTTTGAAAAATGTCCTCCACAGGGATCATCATGACCTGCCTTCAATACATCGTAATTTTTTTCATCTCTTACACATCTTCAGATATGGAGGTCATCCCCTGTGTGAAAAAGATATCCATCAATCGAAGTGAACTGTGCACTGCGTTGGACAATTAGTTTCCTTTCCCTTGACGATAGGTGTGCTGGTATTTTCCCAACTGCCAGATAATTTTCCACATCAGCGTACCATGGTGGCTTAATAGTGACATTAAACAGGTGTTCGTCTAGAAATTGTTCTTCAATTGTCAAAGAATCATCTGTTTTGGGCACGCGAGACAAGAAATTTGCAACGAGATTTTCTCTTCTGGGTCGATCCTTGATGATGATGTTGAATTCATGTAATAGTAATAATGACCGAGTAACTTGTCCATTACTATTAATTTTTTTAGACAAATATTTAATAGAAGAATGATCATTATACAGAATAATTGGATATCCTGTTATATAGTGGTGAAATTTATTAATAGCATGTATAACGAGTAAAAATTATTTTTCTATTACTATATAGTTTAATTCAGCGGGAGTAATATTTTTGCTAATAAAATAAATAACATAAGGTTTCTTGTCTTCTTCCTACCCTAGGACAACTCCTATGGTGATATCTGATGCATCTGTAGAAATATAAAATGGCAGTTTCCAGTTTGGTCCTCTCAACATTGGTGCTATTGAGACCAACCTTTTGATTTCTACAAACGCAACGTCACACTTATCAGACCATTGAAATTCCACATTACCAGTTAAATCATGTAAAGGTCCAGTTGTTCTTGAAAATGTTTCTATGAATCTATGATAATAGCTTGCACAACCAATGAAACCATGTACCTCAGTTTGTGTATGAGGTGTAGGTAGATTAAGGATTACCTCTATTTTTGTTGGATCTACCTTGATTCCATCTGTAGAAACATAGTGTCCTAGTACCACACCTTCAGTCATCATCATATGACACTTCTCATGACTCAAACATAGTTTGGTAGCAATGTATCGTTCCAGTACCTTATCCATATTTCTTAGGGCTTGATCAAACTCAGTACCATAAGGGATGAAATCGTCCATGTAAATTTCAAGTCCTTCATTAATCAAATCAGAAAATATTCTCAGAATGGATCTCTAGAATGTGGCTAGAGCATTAAATAATCCAAAGGGAAATACCCTATATGCAAAGGTACCCCAGGGACATGTAAACATATTTTTATCTTGGTCTTAGAGAGCAATCTGGATCTGATTATAACCACTAAATCCATTTAGGAAGGAAAAAAACAGCTTCCTTGTGAAAGTATCAAGGACTTGGTCAATAAAATGTAGGGGGAAATGGTCCTTCAGGGTAGATTTATTGAGTTCTTTATAGTCTACATAGATCCACCGCTTTCCATTCTTCTTGGGGACGATTACTAGTGGAGAGACCCATCGACTGTCTAAAATGGGACATATAAAATCTACATCCAATAGTTTCTGTAATTCTTCTTTAAGAACGTCCCTAAGATGAGGATTCAATCTTCGTTGGGGGTGTCGGATGGGTTGGGAATCTTTCTTAATATAAATATGATGTGTGCAGAGTTGAGGATCAATGACCTTCATGTCGAGATACTCTCATGCAAATGCCTGTTGATGTTTAGAAAGGGTGTGAATGAATTTTTGTTGTTGTCGCACATTCAAACTAGCATTGATATTCAGACACCCCCTTGGTTCAATTTCAACTGATATGTTGTTATGGACAACAGTAGTAGGAATATGTTGCTCCATCAATTCTTCCAGAGGATTTCCCTGTGCTTCATTATCTAAAATAACTTTTAGCATTTAACATGTTGGGTTACTTATAACGGCTGGGCTGTTAATGAAGCTACTGATCACATAATCTTCTAGTTGGTTTTTGAGTTTGAGAGATTCTTCCAGTGTGAGAGGAGATCATATATTCTTTTATGGATATCTAGGCGGTGGAAACTTATAATGTATGATAGGAGGACTCAATTTTAGCTGGAGGATACATGATGAGGTTCTTTGTAGCATTTCCTCTACCAATTGTCATGTTGCCTGTGCAACATCCTATGTATGCATCTGTTATTGCGAGCCATGATATTCCCAATATCAATGGGTGTCCATTGAGTCTACTTCTTGGGTTGATAACTAGGAAATTAGTTGGGTATTCCCAAGAGTCAACTAAAATTGCTACATCTTGTAATGTACCGAATGGTTCAACCATTGATATATCTGCCAATTGTAACATAATTGAAGTAGGTATGAATGAGGTGATACCTAGGGTGTTACAGGTATCAATGGTCAGAATATTAATGTCTTCCGCCAAATCCACTAGTGTATTTGGAAAAGAATAACCCTGTATCTGAATTGTTACTATGGGATTCCATGGGTCTGCATACTTCACCGACTCCTACTTTTCTAGAATAAGATCGGATAAATCTCCTACCACATGAACAATTGATTGATTCTTATATTTCCTAACAGGCTTCTTCCCACATATTTGTTTGATCGTTTTTGCATAAATTGGGATGTCTTGTAGAGCCTCTAGGAGTGGGATTTTAACATATAGATTATTTAGTTCCCCGATGATATCGAAATTAGGATATCCAGTTGGTTTATATATCATTAGCCTCTCTGGAAACGGGGGAGGAGGAATTACAATCTCATCAGGATTCTGGTGCTCGACTTTATTTCCCCCCTGTTCAACTTCTTCCATTATGACCACAGTCGAGGGTGTTATTGCTAGTTGTATATTATTTTCATTCTCCTGCTCTTGGCGAATGTTACTTTCTTCAGGAGAAATTATACACCCTGACCTCAACTAGAGTTTGTTACATCCTAATGAATTTATTTCCCCCTCCAAATTCTCAACAATTTGCACGAGATGGGCTTGTCTAATGTTAGGATTTGGGTTGGGCTGAGCTAGTAATTGAGGGGACATTTGAGGTTGAGGGTTTTGGGTTAATTAAAGTGGGGCTTGGAAAGTGGGATGATCTTGAGGAGCCATCCCCATGGGTTGATTGGTCATTCCCATGGGGCACTACCAATTTTGATTCCAATTGGGGGCTTGGGAAGCTGTGTTAGTCCACTGTGAAGGATAGGGGTTATTACTTGAATTCTACCAAGGTGGGGTAGGGTATTGCGAGTTAGGCTAGGTGGGATTTCCAGCTAATTGATTTGGCCATGGTGCAGTAGGATATCGCTGGGACTGCCAGGTAGGGTTAGCAAATGGTTGACTCTGCCATGTGTTTCCAGAATTATGCTGCTAACTATACTACCCAAAAAAGAAAGAGGAAGGATCTTGGAGTGTACCTGGGGAACAAGCCTGTGATTGGCGATGTCGAGCCATCAAATATAATGGTTTTGTTTCCTCTTCCACTTCTTTAAAGACAAATTTTAGTCATGGGAGTGATGGACATTTCTTTTTCACATGGTCTTTGGCACAGATGGCGCAAACCTGAACCACATCCAAAGGAAATTCCCTTGGACCTTGTTTCTTTCTGCATCGATGGAAAAACTATGGCCAAGGATTGTTCTACTTCTGCTTGTTTCTGTTTAGCTTGTAGAACATCCAATTGTCTAGTCATAGTGCTCAAAATTTTGTTTTGAAATTTTCTAAAATATTACCAGCTTCTGCTCGGGTGACACCCCTGCTAGTAATATTTATATTCCTAGTGAGGGGAGCCCACATTACCGATCTGGTTCATGTACTTCCATGTGAACACCTGATGTACAATTGGACAATGTTATCATAAGTTTCTTGATAAATATCACCTTTCCCCATTAAATTCAATGTTTCTACCCATTCATCTTTCATACCTTTTATCAGTGTGGCTTTAAGTTCCTCGCCTAGTAGTGTATCGTAAGGTGATCTCTGCAATTTATATTGAAACCTTTCAACATATTCTTCTAATGTCTCATTTTCTTTTGCAAACATTTGAAATATTTTGTCTTTTATATCCCTGGTTGTATAGTAATCTTGATATTTTGTAAGGAAGGCTTGTTTCATTTCATCCCATGAGTTTACATTTCCTCCTCCTAGCCCCATAAACCATTGTAAATATGCTCCTTTCAAGGTGGAAGGAAATAGTTTCAGTTACTGGGGTTCAGAGGTGTAGTCATAACCTCTACACAGGACATCAGATTTGAATAAGAAGACATTAGGGTCCTCTAAGATCAATCCATGAAAGGTTGGAAGATTCTAGAGTGGGATGGCTTTCATTGGGGCATCGGCAACCGAATCGACTATGCCAATAATATTTAGGGATTTCTTGGCTCGGATGTTCTATTCGAGGTGGTTGATTGTTTGGTTCTTTAGGGGATTTAATTGCGCTACTTATATCTGGGATTTTAGGTGTACCTTATCCTATCAAAATCACAGGAGATCCTCTATCAGTTGGTGGTGATGGGTTGCTTAAACAACCCCACTAGTCTCTCCTTATCCTTCTTACAGATTACAATAATTTACCTCATCTAAAGGGCTGAGAGGCGGAGTATCTATATTTTGAAAACTTTGTTCAGTCCCTTGAGTTATGCTATGAACCTCAGCATGAGCTTCAGTTGATGAATTTTTTGCTTGATGGATTCAGGTAGAACCTTTCTGGGGTCCAACCAAAGCTTGAGATTCAACTTTTCAGATGATTTCGTCTATGAAAGTGCTTCTTCTAGGGGGCACCAGGCCCTGGGATTTTGTAGTTTTTGGTGGGGGTTTTGTTTTTTCAGGTTCTTTCTTCTTAGCGATATACACTCACACAAAACTCTAATTACCTATGCAACCTCTTATGCATCAGATGAAGGTAGGCGCTGACACGAGCATTTTACTTGTTGCCTACATAGGTTCTTACCTTCCATTTTCAATACCTCATCCTCCATAGATGCAACCTAAGATATCTTCAACATTCTCTCGAGCAACGACACCAAAATGTTGGGCACTAAAGATGTCCTTAAAAAAAAATTAACTTAACATTAATTTATCAACCTGAGGATTCATCTTTTCTTTCAAGAATATCATCAAAGTCTATGAACATAGTTGTAGAGGTTAAAATCGTGTAGCTAAAGCAAATATGAGTTTATCAATAATCACGTTCCTCATGTTAAAATAATGTAACTGCAAAGTGTATTCTTATTATTATTTGATATATTATTCATTGGATCAATCCCCATTGCAGATTGATCATGTTGGTTATTATAAAGGACCAAATCCCCTTTTGCAGATTGGTCAAAAGATAATTGTAATAGGCAGAATAAGAAGTCAACCCCAGAAAATATTAAAGGGGTGTTGAATTATAATAAAGGTGGTTATAACCAACCAGTTGGAGAAGTCGGCCCTGCCAGTGAAGAGACACTTCACACCTGCCAGTCTAATATAAATAAGGAGGCTAGCGCCTCACTTAGACACAACTCACTTTCTCATTTTGAGAGAAAAGTTTCGAAATTGTAGAAGAACGAGAGAGAGAGTGGTGCATCTTTGGGAGAGGAAGTTTTGTTTTAGTTTGAGTTCTCTCTTGTAATTTTATTGGCTATTTATAATAAGGAATTTTTGTTGGGCTTTCTTCCCCTAGAGGGTTTCCCAAGATAAATGTTGTGTCTCTTATGATTGTGTATTTCTCAGTGATCTTGTATTAATCTATTGTTATCTATTGAAATGCAAAGAACTATAATAATGGATTAAACATTAACATGGTATCAGAGCCAAGCTAAAGAGAGCATCTTTCACAAGAGAAAAGTGAAAAACATCACTGTTTCCGTACATGAAAATTAGGGCTTTTTGTTGGAAAGGTATTTCATCCCTAAAACCACCCAGAAAAGTGCGTCTTCCCCCCAAGGATCATTTTGGCACCTTCAGCGCACCTTTTCAGTGGCTAGATCTCCCAGAAAGTGAAACCCTAGTTTTCAAAAAGTACTAGAAAACAAGAGTACCAGAAGTACCAGAAGTACCAGAGTACCAGAAGTAACAGAAAACCATAAGCACCAGTCCAGAAATCTGCAGATCAAGTTTGAGGGGGTAAAAGTTGGATTTTCATAAATCTGGCTGCATCGGCTAACTCACGTCAGCTCAGCGCATCTATCCCCTAGATCAGAATTTCAAAATTCAAAGTTTGAAAAATTAGGGTTTCCTCATAAAACCCTAAGTTACAATTGCAGTTGGAGTCTCAGAACGAGTTGTAGCCGTACTACCAGTTGCAGTCACCCTTAAAGTTTTTAAAGAGTTGGTAATGACTACCGCTGCTGCCAGATGGTGCCACCACCTGC